>CM035424.1:169827639-169980139 GCA_020310875.1 Ceratopteris richardii | reverse complement strand
TGCAGAGCTTGAAAAGCATATGGAAGAAAAGGAGAGAACAATTGAGAAATTTAAAAACACTATCCAACACTTGAGAGAGACTCCACTTGGGATGCGACGTAGGAGACGATCATTAACATCCTTTGACTCTCTTTCAATTGGTGGTGGAGCACGCAAACGACGAGTTTTTGCAATAAGGTTTGGCTTGTATTTGTTTCTCTTTTTGGAAGACTTTTATATGTATATATATATATATATATTTCTTGTTATGTAGGTCATTCGTTGAAGATGTTAATGCATCATCAACAACAGAGGATCAATTCAAGTTATTAAATTCTTGTTTGACCAACAAGCAGGTGGTTAGTATTTTGGAGTCACGGATAGGAAACCTTATCAAGAAGAAAGTGATTAAAGATTTCACAAAAAAGTTACAAGATATTATCACTCCTAGAGACGTGCAGATGGTATGTGATGAAGCAGGAATTAGTACTAAAGGATACAGTGCATTGTACAACCTTTTGAAGCATTCATTAGAAAGAGAAGGTATTTTACAGAATATGTTTCCATCTCCTTACAAGGTATCGCTAAAGAAGTCAATGTCCAATGAAGATATAACTAGTATTCTTGGAAACTACTTATATATAGAGGATATTATGCCTATGTCTATTTATCATTTATCTACATCCAAAAAAGAGTTGAAAAGCGCAGTTGGAAATGGATTTCCTTACACAAAGTACAACAACATATTCGTGGATTTGGAGAGGCTTCAACAGCCAATGGTTCAATTTTACAAATCTACTATACCAGGTATGTGCACTATTGTTACCTTGATATACATTGTATTTTGATGTTATAAAGATTTTGCTAATTTATGCAGATTGTAATACCAAATTACAGTTTATATTGAAGTTAGATGAATGCCAGATTATAAAGGGACGACGAATGGAGAGATTGAGTTTGACACTCATGAATGAAGCTATGAGAAATGCCATATCTGATGAAAGTTGTAACTCTAGCTCTAAGTCTACATATAGTGTTCAATCCGAGAAAGACATATGGTGGTTAGGTGCTATTGAAGTACCTAAAGAATCCAATGATGTTCTTTCATGGATTTTTAGTAGGACCCCATGGATCACTAAAGTAATACTTTCTCAAATTCATGGTGCAAAGCTCCACATAGAAAACTTTGGTGATTTTGAGATAGATTGGCACTTGGGTGGGGATTTAAAAACTATCAAATGCATGTTAGGTTGCAAGCAAGGTGCATCTGCTCGTTATCCATGTCCATTTTGTACTCGAGGCTACAAAGTAACAAAGGGACAACAAAAAGTACTATCTAGCTTAGATGAATACATAGATGCACCTACTTCCACGGAATGGGATAGACCTTTGTTAAGGTGTCCAATGTTAGAAATACCTAACCGTGACACATTAGATAAAGATTGGAATCCCATTATTCCATTTCCATTAGTTAATGTTCACTTCTGCACATTGCATGCTTTCATGAGAATATTTGATAGATTGTTAAAGCTCCACATAGAATATGCATTTTCCATGAAGCCAATTGATAAATCTGTACAAGCAATCAAAAAATTGGAAGAGTTGCTTAATTCGATTGGTTGTCATGGTGGTAATGTAACTCTAGTTGTCAAAAAACCTGGTGAATCGCAAAATAGTTTGCAACAAGTGTCAATGACAGGGAAGAAGGCAAGAAAATTTTTCAGAACAGGTGTAAGCCCTAAGAAAAATGAATGCAAGGAGCTATGGAAAGACTTGTGCATGATCACCACTGATAATGATTCTCAAATTGACCTTAGTAATAGGCGAAAGAAGGTTTGGTCATGCTTAGATAAGTTGGTAGGTTTAATGAGTCTTAATAGCTCCAACAAAAATGACCGTCAGTTGTTTCAAGATACATTAATGGAGTTTGCAAAGTGTTTCATCCTATCTTGGGGAGAGAGCAATATTACACATTACATTGTAAGTTTTCTTATTTTTTTCAATTTTCTTGTTGATAAGATTGTGTTATATGTACTTATATCATTTCAGCATATTTTATTTGCACATGGAGCATTTTTTATGCATCGATATGGTTCATTGGAGATTTTTAGTACACAAGGAATGGAGAAGTCACATTACAAGGCTAGAGGTGTTTACTTCAAGAACACACGACATGGTGGTGGTGCAATGCAATCAAACTATATGGAAGAGATGTTTAATTGGTTTTATCGAACTGCATTTTCAAGGACATATGCAATGGAACGAGCCAAGGAGTCGAAAGTTGCAAAACTTGCAAGATTTAATCAACACAACTTAGCTAGTGAAAAATGGAAGTCATCATTGGGACCTTTACGTCATGCTCAATGGCGGGCTACAAGAACACGACAGGGTTCATCATGGAAGTGAAGTCATTTAATACATTCATGGCATTTTCTGAATAATTCATAAGGTTTGCTACACACTAATCTCTTGTTTGCAATTTTTTCAGGTAATTTTTAATTTTTAAACTATTTTTTGTCCATTCAAATGTGAACAGAACCTTTTTAAGTGAAACATTATAGAAGGAGACTCATTGTCTCATTTCAACATTCTAGCACTATAGAGGATGGCACGAACAAAGCAAACTGCAAGGAAGGATCCCATTAACTTTCCTACCTATGTGCAAGGCACTCAGAAGCCACCATGGATGAATCACCACAGAAGGCGACGTAGTGTCTCGCGCTCTGCAAGTGAACACTTGCATGAACAAGTGGAACATGGGCAATCCAGGGAAAAGGCCGTAAATCAACCCCAATCACCACCATCATCATATGATGAGCCTCCATCACCAAAGAGACCAACAAAGACAAGGGTGAAGGAGCGTGCTCATAGACAGGTAGTTTCTGATGATGATTTTGATGAATCGCATGAGGATGTGTCTCAACAACGTTCACAATCAAGTGATGAGAGTCAAACATTGCCACCATGGGGTAACGAAGAAATACCTACAAATCATAGGGTTACTGTAGCGGGAAAGACACTACCATCAAATCAGGGGGCCATACCCAATGATCAAGAGAGAGAGCAAAGCCAGCAACAACATCCTGAACAAGGAGAAAGCTCAAGACGCGTGCAACGGAAGAAGAAATTCTTTCAACCTCGTCGTAGACCACCCCAACCAAGACCACAAGAAAATGTCCAACGAAGACCACCACCACCACAAGCTAGAGCACCACAACGAAGAAGAAGATATACGAAGGCATTTGCACAGATAAGGCACTATCAAAAGACAGTTGAGCTTCTCATACCTAGAAGACCCTTTGCAAGGGTGGTCAAAGAAGAGTTACAAAGGTATTGTGCAGGGTTAAGGATCCAAGCTCTAGCTTTAGAAGCTTTACAAGAGGCAGCTGAAGCATTTTTGATATCAATGCTAGAGGATTCCAACCTGTGCGCCATCCATGCTAAGCGAGTCACTATACAACCGAAGGACATACAGTTAGCTAGGAGAATTAGGGGTGATCGTAGCACAGTTTTGTAACTGATCTCTATGGACAAGAGATTTTTTGTAAATATTGCGATTTTCAATGAAACATTAGCACTTTTCCTCTATTCCATTTATAATCTCATTATTTAGAATGAAACATGAGCAGTCATTTTACATTTCCATGTGTTTTCTTGTGATAATCTCTCATATATGAATGATTGTTTTCTTATCTTGTCATTTTGATCTAGTGATAATATCCCTGTACTGAAATTTCTTTTTCATTTAAGGTCATGTAGGTCTTGTAGGGCATTGGGAGGCCAAATAAGGCCCTGCCATAGAAACGTGGGAGAAGGCCCTGCAAAACGTTTGCAGGGCCTTCTCCCGCGTTTCTGTGGCAGGGCCTTATTTGGCCTCCTAATGCCCTACAAAACCTTTGAAATATGAAAGAGGGATCATGACTAGTAAAGCTAGTTCAGGGGTAGTTAATATGAACAAATTTTGACCTCCCTATACCTTTGAAACATATGAGCAGAGCATTTTGAAACTTAGAACATTTGCATTCTTGAAAATATCCATCTAGTGAAGGTTCAGTCTTATGTAAGGTAACCTTGGGCATGTCAGGATCTTTAATAGTTTCATTCTTTTGGACTCTTGATCATTGGGTAAGCCTCCATTAAGGTCTTCTAGGGCATTGGGAGGCCAAATAAGGCACTGCCACAGAAACGCGGGAGAAGGCCCTGCAAACGTTTTGCAGGGCCTTCTCCCGCGTTTCTGTGGCAGTGCCTTATTTGGCCTCCCAATGCCCTAGAAGACCTTAATGGAGGCTTACCCAATGATCAAGAGTCCAAAAGAATGAAACTAAAGGTCCTCCCAATGCCCTACATGACATCAATACATCACATGCAGGTCCAAAAGAATTTTAGATAATATACTGAAAAAGAAATACTTGAGACAATTGTAAATAAAGCAAAGTGAAAATTTGATATTAATTCAATTGTTTACATCAATTGGCTTTGAGTTTCTCAATGACTCTCTTTCGACGCTCCAAAGCCATGGGTAGGGTGTAAGTCAAAATTGAGTTTGCTATTTGATCAACATTTCTAACACCTAGACCTAGAGATATACCTATTTGGCCTAAGACCTTTCCACGGAAGTTGGAACCTAAGGTTGTAGTTACAAGGGATTTCTTAACTAAAAAGATACAATTACTCCCTTGTGTAATGGTTGATAAACAAAGCAATTTACTTAAGGCCTTTAGTCACCATGTCATGAAGTGGCCCTGAGGACTGAACTCTTTATGGATAATTACAAAATGGTCTTTGGGAAGTTTCCCAATGTAGTTTGCAAGGGATGAGCCACCTCCACGAGCCACTCGATCACCTCCGCTCCTTGCTGCAAACTTGTCGACTTCAATCACCTCCTGCACAAAGTTTTATGATTAGTAGCTGCATGTGTTTGTAAGAATGAATGACATGAATTGAAGATACTTACATCCTGAACTCTATCTTCTTCTTCTCCTCTCTCTTGAAGTTGTAAATTAATGCTGGAGTGGGACATCCCACTCTGCTCGATTACTGGTGAGGAGGGAATTTTTGATTCCAATATCCTTTCTTGTGCATTATTAAATTGTTCTTCTGTGATATGTTCATGTTCACTTGTGAGTATGTCATTGCAAACCAATTTTATTGTGTCGGCCACTGAGTCACCAAATGGCAAACACTTTTTCTCCAACAACTCAGAGGTACTATCCAAAGGACACTCTGACAAAGTACAAAACAAACTTAGGCATTCATCAAGCCGTAGGCCAAATGCCTTCTCTACATCATGTAAAAACAAATATTCTTGTCCCTCGACAAAAACCACTGAAAAAGTTTCAATCTCCACCTCTGGAATAGTTGCTTCTGGCTCCGAAGAGGTGGATGGCTTAGGCACTTCTTTCAACTTATCATCCACACCAAGAGGATAAGTTTTCTCAATAGCTTCTCTCTCTAATAGGAGATTCAAGGGTTCTTGAGGTGGTTCCTTTTTATCCTCGACAAAACCACCCGTAAGAAGATGAGGGATCTCATGAGGAATTGGTTCTGGTTCCTCATTCACAAAGAAAATTGTGGCAGCAATGAATGAAAGATATTTTGGACCCATCTTGCGTTTCCTATTCAATTTCCTTATAAGTGGCACAGTTTCATCAAGAAGGTGCCCTGCTTCCTCTGCAATTGCCTGGAACCGTTTCAATCGTTTTGCAAAAGCCTCATCACCTTTGTGAATGTAGGTGATGAGAAGGTCACATGGAACCCAAGTTCCATCATATGGTGGTATTTCAATGGAGAAACGCAATATATGAACTTGCATATATTGAAGTAGCTCCTCCAAAGCATCGGCATTCATTTGCACGGTTCCATGGAGGTCAGGAACCTTGGAGAGAAGATCATATAGGTCATGTTGACCTTTATAATCTGAATCCTCCAAAAATTCTAGAAACTTGTGGCGTGCACTCTTAGTAGGTACAGAGGTGGAAGCCATAGCTTGCAAATGCAGACTGTTCTAACACTCAATGTGGTTGCAAAAGTGAGAAATGAGGAGAGAGGACTCCTATTTATAACTTTTCTAGAATTTTTAAGTGATGGGTCCCACTTTTTCATAGAAGTGACTTTTCCTTAAATTAAAACATAAGAGTCTTGAAAAGGAAAACTTTGACATTTGAGATCACATCAAAGGAAATAAACAATAAGAATGCTCTTTCAAGAAAAACCTTGAGAATTTACAGATACAAGTAGAATGTGGCCAAAATATCCTTGAAGCAAATGTGAAAATTTTTTCATTGCAAAAATAGGTTTGTTTACAGGTTTCACAGTATCTTTACAAAAAAGAGTTATGACAATGAAATGTCAGTTCCATCCATGCTCCAATCTGCAAGAACCTTGATTTTTTCTTCCAATCTCTTTCCAATCTGTGGACAATTCATAAAAGAGTAAAACATTTTCAAATCATGAACAATAGTGATAGAATAAGATATATATATATATATATATATATATATATATATATATATATATATATATATATATATATATATATATATATATATATATATATATATATATATATATATATATATATATATCTATATGTATATATGGAATACAACTCTTACCTTGTTCCCTCGTATTCGAAATTTGAAATCATGAAGATCGTCATATCCCACGATAAGTAAGTGCTCTCTCAAGTTGGCCAAGTTCCAATGTTGATTAACTAAAACCACCTCCATATCATTGTTTGGTAACTTCACATTAATTTCAAATGAAGCTAAAGATCCCTCCGAGCTTTGCAAAGGTATCCACTCTCCTAGTTTACACATCCAACGATCATAATAAAATCTGATGTACAATGAGGTGCAATGTTTTAAATAGCGAAACCCTATACCTGTGTCACCAATTCTACAACGATATCTATCCCCTTTTGACAATCCTTCTACATAACCCCAGTTTTCCCCTAACAATCCTTCTACTGCTTGGTATGTAATATCTTTACATAGGAACATTGTAGGAGTTTCTACAAAAGGAATGCCTTGAAATATGAAAACAAAGCAATGGATTGGTAGAGTCCAATGAAGACCTATTGATCTAGATACTCGTGTGAATTTCAAAGAGTTATGTATGTCCATCACCATCTTATGCTTGAAAGATGATATGGACAAAAAATCAGGTTTTGGCCACTCTAAACTAAGAAGAGAGTCAACTTTGATAATCTCCAACCTTCCATATTCACCATCTGTGGAAGGAACAATGTACTTATGAGTGTAAAAGAAGATCCTTTCACGAATAAGTTTAGCAGGAGGTACATCTGGAAACACTAATGCCCCAATGTCTGCATGTAATGCTTTGAAAGTTCCTGTGAGACTATGAAGTGGTTGCTCTTCCACTAAACTAGAAGGAAATATGACTGTAGCAATGAAAAACATATGAGATGAGTAATTAAGACATTTAACACCATGAAGCATTGAGAAAATAGAAATACTCACAATGGATTGGATATCTAATTCTATTGGAGTTTTCTAACTTCATGGTTGAAACTGTGAAGACATGTTGTACAATAGCAACCATCCCACCATGTGTTTGCTGCTTGAAGCCTAAGAGCTTACCTTTCCAATGAAGATCCAAATTTCCACGATCTCGAACACGATGAGGACCAAGTCCAGATGGCTGCATGTACACCCATGCACCTTTGCAAAACTCTTGTGGTAGCCAACTTCCTTCCATTGTTTTGATGTTGTGGCACGTCATTGTGTGAACTTCGTCCTTTGGTCTCCTACGAGCTCTGGAGCTTTCCATGGGAGTAAGAGTTGTTGTCATTGCTGCAGAAGTTGGGAGAATGGTAGGAGGAGAAACAATGCTTCTGTTGTATGGTATGGAGGGAATAGAGGTGAAAAATATGACTTTTTGGGTTTTGGGTATGAAAATGGGAGTTTGAAGAGGGAAAATAGAGTTTTTTGAGTCATTTTGAAAAAAGTCACTTTTTTAGTCCACAAACATGCACGGATTTTGAATTAGAAGTCAAAAATAGCACTTTTGACCCTGAAAAGTGATATGGAGGTCATTTAATGGTATTATGATGAGTTTTACACCTTTTAAAAAATTTTGAATTTTTGGGCCCAGCCTGATTACGAGATTTCTTCTCTCTCTAGAAGACAACCCTGAACATAGAGGAATCTTGTCCCCTCTTCCCCCTTCAGCCTAGTATTTTATAGGGTATAGACTGTGGCCACCACCCTCTTCTGATTGGTCCATCACTAATCACTCCTTGAGCTAAAAGGCCCATCCAGGGTTCACCTTTTTTCCTAATGACTAATTTCCTTAAAAGAAGCTTCAAATTACATGATCATACCTTTTATAATTGCTCATTATTCTTGGAATTTTCAAGAATAATGCTCATGATGTTTCATGTGATTCTTGTATGATGTCAATATTGAACAACATGGGTCGTTTTTCGTTTTAATTAAAGATACATGTTGAAAATAGTTTGATTTGATTTAATGGCTCATAATATTCCACATGGTATTTTCTCTTTGATTAACTTATAAATTTCTTTGCTAATATTGCAATGGTTGTTATTCGTTTGATTGAGATTTCACATTTCTAATGGATTGAGGTAATGGAAGGCTAAATGTTGTATATGGATGCAAGACTCTCTTTGAATATTATAGGGTTGTATAGAGATATTTTTCACTTATATTAACTTAATATGAGAATTCCTATACAAAGTTATACAAAATGAGGTGAAAAAGAATACAAAAAAAAAAAGAAAATTTGACCTATAATCCCCCCTCCCCCTAAATTCTATTCGTTAGGGGCTTTCAGAATGAGATTTTTTTATGATCCTCAAATCCATCTTGAGGTACTGCTTTGACAAAGATATGTGCAACATTATCGTGAGTTGAAATATAATGAAGCTCATTTTTTTCAGGGATTCTTTCTCTAATATAATGGTAATGAATTTCAATATGCCTTTTTTCTTTTGAATGGAACATTGAATTCTTTGCCATTGCAATCACAATTTGACTATCTGTATTTTTTTTTAGGTAGAGAATCTTCAAAATGTACGTATTCTAAGAGCTTTTGTATCCAAATACATTATGGTGATCTTGAGTACACTACTCTATATTGTGCTTCACAAGTTGAAGTTACTTATATGTTTTGCTTCCTACATATCCAATATAGAACTGAATTACAAAGAAATAAATAATAACCTATTGTTGATTTTCTATCATCATAATCATTTGCCCAATCATAATCTGTGTAACTCGTGGGTCTAGAATTACTTTTTTTTCTAAGAATCTTTAGAATAAAATCCTTTATATTTTTCAAATGTCTAAAAATTACCTTCACTTCTTTCCCATATGCCATTGATATGTACTATCAAATAGTTCTTTTGCGTCATTATAAATGAATAACTTTCGATTTAGCTCCATGAGATTGGAAATACATTTACAATCTTGCATGAAAAACCTTTAAAGCAACTTTTGAATGTACTTCTTTTGATTCATAAAGATCAAATGACTACCTTGGTAAGCTATATGCCTAAGTAATTATGTAATAATCCCATATTTGACATATAAAATGTTTTTATTGCATAATTTTAAATATTTCTATCTTTTCTTCTCGGATTTCTCGACAAGATGTTACATACATGTACGATGAAATTAAGTATATCTTTACCTCTGTGGATTCCAATGGACTATTTTCATATCCTTCTTTGGTTAGATATGCATGAATTTCCTCATACAATGTATTGAAGCCTATATGAGTCTATACAATGCTTAAGTATAACCTTTAAACCAAGTTTTGTTTTTCAAATCATGGAGGTGGATTTATATAAACTTCCTCATGTAAATCTTTATTCAAGAATTTTTCCTTTATATCTAGCGAATGAAGCTTCCAACCAAAATGTGAAGCCATATTAACAACACATCTAGTACTCATATGAGAGGTTGGAGCAAATGCCACATCATAACGTATACATTTATTTTGTGCAAAACCTTTGACTACCAGTCATGTTTTGTAGCTGTTAATAGTTCCATATACTTTTATTTTCATTTTATGAACCCATTTTATATCAATTGGCTTTCTACAATGAGATATTTCACATAATTTGCACGTTTCATTATGCTGAATTGAGTTTAGGTCATCTTTCATAGCTACAACTTTATATGTACTACGGATAAAAAAGGATTTGTTGTTAGTGTCAAGATTAGCAAAAAATGGCTTAGTAATGAAACTTCTTGACGATAGATGTACATTTCATGATCTTTTTGATCATGAAAAGATCACTACATCTAGAATGCCACATCATGGGCTCTATAACATCACAAACTATGGCAAAGTTTTCAATGATTTTGCATTTAATGGGCACCCTCCATTCTGATTAAGGGAGGAGTATATATCTTTTGAATTTGATGCATTTATCATATAGCATGGGAAAAAAAAAAATACAGTTCCACTCTCAAAAACATGGAATTGCTGAGAGGAAAAGCAAGTGTCTCACAGAAATGGCACGATGTGATGTACAGTCAAAACTCAAGCTTTACCACATAGTTTCTAGCTTAAGGATGTTATGTCTATAGCGTATGTACTTAACATGTGTCCCACTAGATAATTGTAGTTTGTCACTCCTTATCGGGCTTTACATGGTGGCAAACCATATGTTACTATTTTGCATATAATTGGTTATATGGAATATGCATTAGTACCTAAACAACAACGTATAAAATTGGATGATAAGCAACATAGAAAATTGCATGCTAAGGCCGTGAGATCTATTTTTGTTGGGTACAATTTTGAAAGCAAAGGCTATTTTTTGTATCATCCACAGAGTCATCACATTTTGTTTAGTCATGCTGTTGTCTTCATGGAAGATGTAACTCAGCCTTTACTTTCATGTACCAAGGAGACATCAATCAATTCAAAGTATGTATACGACACTTTTGTTGCCTCTTTTTACAATTGGGTAGTGAAATATTGCTCCTAGTGAGGTAGTCTCTAGACTTTATAGGTTCCAAATGATTCTATTTTTGACAAAAGAATTACATATTGTAGTTATTGATGAAAGAGCTCACATTGAAGAGGTAACAATAATGGCTAAA
Organism: Ceratopteris richardii; assembly: GCA_020310875.1. NCBI lineage: Eukaryota > Viridiplantae > Streptophyta > Polypodiopsida > Polypodiales > Pteridaceae > Ceratopteris > Ceratopteris richardii. Next base: position 169,969,061 of record CM035424.1, on the reverse strand, counting down.
TGGCTAGTGTATAATTTGAAAGATAGAAAGTTAAATGCATCTTTTTTATATTATACTTATTCATGCTCTCATAATGCTTCTCTTGCATCAAGTTGTTATGCAATGGTTGTCTCTAGTCTTTCTAATGAGAAAGAGCCTTATGAAGCACAAAAATGAAAAAATTTGGACTACCAATATGCAATCCCAATTTGATGCCATTATGAAGAGGGGTACTTGGTCCTTATGTGATTTGCCTCCTATAAAAATGGCTTTTGTAACTTAATGGATATACAACCTAAAACGTTAGCCTAATGGAATAGTTGATAGGTATAAGGCTAGGCTTGTTGCCAAAGTTTATGCTCAAGAAAAGGGCATTGATTTTGAGGAGATGTTTTCTTCCACTTGTTGACTGCCATTCAGAGCATTTGTGCACTTGCAACTCATCATGTTGGAATGTACACAAATTATACATAAAAATTGCATTTTGGAATAATTATTGACATGATAAAGTGTATTTATTTTAGCCTCATGGTCTTGCAGAAAGGGTATGAAAAAAAGTATGTAGGTTGAAAAAGGCATTGAATGGATTGACAGAAGCAACACGTGCTTGGTATGAAACGATAAATGCCTACTTGCCAAAACGTGGATTTGACAATTGTCCAACAAAAAGCATCTTATATGTTACGCGTGGAGATTATCTATTTCTCATAATAATTGGAGGTGGTGATGATATGCTGCTCAATAGTCCTAACCAAAACCGTATTGATGAATTTTGAGCTGACTTGCATGCCTCTTTTCTGATGTCAGATTTAGATGTTTTGCATTATTATTTGGGCATTCGATCTACATAAGTTGATGTGGGTGTGTCAAAAAAAAAAATACGTTGACATGTTATTGCAGCATTCTGGCCTTGAAGGTTGCAAACCTATTTCCTCCATGGAGATAGTTTTACATCTGAGTCTTCATGATGCTTGAGATGCAATTGATCTTGTTCTATATGAGAAGGGTTTTTTATGCTTGATTTATTTATGCATAATTAGTATTTATATTCAATTTTACGTCTCGCAAATGAGAAAGTTTATGTATAGCCCAAGGGTCAAGCATTGGGAGGCTTCTAAGTGCGCATTTTTGAGTGAAAACTAGCTACTTCGATTGTTTGATTCCGAGGGGATCAGTATCACTAGACTTGCATGTTCTTTTAGACTCTAATTGTGTTGGTTTCTATGAAACCCATGTGTTCACAAGTGTTTTTATTTCATGCTTGATAGCTCATGCATATCTTGGTTGAGGAAGAAGTAGCCTACTATGGCGAGTTCTAGTTGTGAAGCTGAATATGGGGTAAGTTTCATAGCTATTGTTGAATGTGTGTGGTGCACATGCCTTTTGACTCATTTAGGTGTTGGTCTATCTTATGCCATCTTTACTAATATTCAAGGCACATTAGTAGTTGCAAAGAACCTTATGTTTCATGCTTGCAAAAAACACATTGCGATGCACTCGCATTATGTCAAAGAGAGATTCTCTGTTGGAGATATGAGTTTGGATTATGTGACCACATAGGGTAATGGTTCAAAGCTTTTCACAAAGGCTCTGCCTAGGGAGAATTCTCAAGCTTTTTGCAAAGCTTTCAACTTTCTTCCTTTTGTTGATTGATTTTAGTTCACATTGCTTGATATCACATTATCCATGAGTGCGAGCTCCCTGTTCACTGCTTCAGTGTTATGGAGGATTTGTTGATTAATTTTGGTACTAATGTATGCAAACACACTTAGGAATTCGGGGGCACTTTTCACCCTTTTTAGGAGGGTTTTCCGCATATTATATATATTAAGTTAGTAATACATTCAGTTAGTATATATTTATCTCGTACGTTCACTTAGTAATACATTTAGTGTTTTGAACAAAGATTTTTCTTCCTCCTTGTGCTATTTTCTCAAACTCTAACAAACTCTACGCCAAACTTCTCTAGATGCTATGGAAGGACACAAATGTAGCATAATGGATCTCTTAAAAAATAGAGATAATATGGCAAGAGCTTGTGCATCCCTTGAATCCCATCTATTTTGTTCTCGTGAAGCTTGTTGTCTTGTAGCTTGAGTTGTCCTAGTGGTTTTTTGTGGCTCAATATATGTAGAAGCTATCATGGACAAAGGAAACCATCCTGAACCTTAGATTCCATGTGAATACTATATCTCATGATTGGTTCAGAATTACAAGAAACCAATGCTTCCATTGCATCCAAAACGTGCCAAAACCCTAAGATCGACTGTCTATTTGCTAAATTCTGACATTTTGAGGTCCTGACCGATTTGCTGACATCATCAACTCGCAACCGCCTTGGGAACCGCCCTTGAAAACCTATATAAGGAGATGTTGGCCACATTCATAATCGGTCTTGCCAAAATGTCAAGGGAGCACTAGATTGTGCTCTTTGACTACACTAGACAAGGTTTCGGAAATACACTTTTGATTACAAGAGCACCCATGTAGGGAAAATGATACAAGAATACGTAACTGATACAATATGTCCCACAACTCGAGACAGATAGGTATGGAAAACTGGATTAGAGATGAAACAGGAGATCCCACAACCTGGGATTGTGAGTATGGAACAAGATATCTCGATTACAAGAACTCCCTTCTAGGAGATGAACTGGATACAAGAAAGCACTGGACAAGATCTTGTACTACAAGATTACAAGAGGACAAGACAGGATGTCCAGGAACTAGACTAGACAAGACTGGAACAAAGAACAAGACAAGAACTGGAACTGGAACTTGGAGAGTACTTACTTGGTGGTCACGACTCCAAGTACGTCAGCAACATCATGACAACCTTGGAGTAGGACATTTTGGAGTGAATAAAACAATAGAACTTATATCAAGGGATTCTTGGTGGCCTCAAATGTGGAAGGAAGTCAAAGAATATATCCGAACTGGTGACACTTGCAATAGATCTAAAGTACCACGACATAAACCTCATGGCCTCTTACAACCTTTACCTATTCGAGAAAGGCCATGGGCTTCATTATCTATGGACTTCATCACAGACCTACCAAAGTGAGATAAGTATGATGCCATTCTTGTTATAGTGGATAGATTTACAAAGATGGCACACTTCATTCCAACTACCAAGGCAATCACAGGTGCAGCCACTGCTAGGCTTTTCCTCAGATACATCTTTAGGCTTCATGGATAGCTTGATGATATTGTCAGTGATCGAGGTCCACAGTTCATATCCAGCTTTTGGAATAGTCTTTGCAAGATCCTTGGTGTTCAAACTAAACTATCTATAGCCAATCATCCATAGACCGATGGACAAACAGAACGAGTGAATCAATCCTAGAACAAAATCTCCATTGCACCATCAACTATCATCAAAATGATTGGTTTGAGCTTTTACCCTTTGTAGAGTTTGCCTATAACAATAGTGTTCATACATCTACCAAGCAGACTCCCTTTTTTGCAAATTATGGACAACATCCAAGGATGGACATACAACTTGCAAATCATGTCAACAACCCAGCTACCAAAGACAAGGCTCAGTACCTCATGGAAATTCATAAAGAAATCAAGGAAGAGATCCATAAAGGTCAAGAACAATACAAGTACTATGCACATCAACATCATGTCCAGAATCCATTGTATCAAATTGGGGATAAAGTATGGTTACTCAGAAACAATTTGCAAACTTCAAGTCCCTGTGCAAAATTAGATCATCAAAGATTTGGTCCATTCACCATCTTGGCCAAGATCAATCCAGTCACCTTCAAGCTCCAGCTACCAAGCACCATGAGAATACATCCAATTTTCCATGTATCCATTGTTGAACCATATCAGTTTTCATAGGCTTGACCAAGTTTTACTAGATTTGACCAAGGGTTTCCTAGAGTTGGCATTGGATTGACTAAAAGTGGAAAGCCTAGAATAAAGTAAAAAAGAGTGGTAGAAAGCAGGAAAGAGAAAGAAGGGGTTGAGACCTTCAAGTTTGACAAATCTCTATGCTCTTTGACCAAAGTTGGTGTCGTTTGATCTTGAATTGTACCTACAAAAAATGAAGCTTTAATACCAAACTTAAGCCCAGAAAACAAGATAGATACAAGTATTTGCACAAGAGAGCACATATGCACAAGGTAGATAAGTAAAAAATTTAAATGTCTCCAATTAAAAACAAAGTGCTACAAAAGTATCTTTGTACAAACGAAAAGAAATATAAAGGAAAATTTCTCACACGACTCATACTAGCAAAAAAGAGCCTTCCAAGGGTCTTGATGAAGAGGCGTATTCAACCGCTCTCAAGCTTCCTCCTCGTATGTGCAAGATATGTGTATGCACACACTTCAATAGAAGATCTGTTGTTAGGTGTCAATTGATTCAATAGAAGATCTGTTGTTGGATACTCAAGCTAGAAGATGGTTAGATGAGCACCCGAACACTTCTTTATACAGGCTAGAGATTTGCAAGAAGCTTTCCTAAAAGGCTACCGCAAATTACGCAATGATAGCCATCATGCTTACCTCTAATTCCCGGAATGACCAAGAATGGTGGTTGTGAATTTTGAATGCTCTTAATATTAAGAGATGTGGATATTCTTTGCTTTTGGATACATCGAAAATGTAGATTGAACATAGTTTGATCTGAAAGATGGTGTGTAATATGCGACATGACACTCTTTTATCAACATATAACTATGTTCGCTGATATGGCAATGGTTTGATTGCCGTTTGATTTTCCTCATGGATAGAGGAATCGGAAGGTTAATTGTTATACACGGATGACAAGCTCTCTTTGATGAGTATGAGGTTGTATAAAGAGAAGTTTAATTAATTTTAATTCAAACAAAAAATTCCTATACAAAGTAATAGACTATGAGGTTCAAAAGTATATGTACAAATCTGAATTTATCCAACAACGTGTTTAGCAGACCAATGACATCAAATGAGTTTTATTTATAGTTTATAGTGTGAGGGTTGCTTTGAAAAGAAAAGATAACTGAAAATGACAAAGCCTAGGAACATCTCTAGAAGAAGAGTACTATGCTCATAAAGACAAATAAGATAAATCACATTTTTCTTTCTTCTAAACAGGTATCCCAATTTCAATGCATCTCACCTACCAAATTCTCGAAAGGAAAGCGTTTTAAATCAATTTCTTCAACTGTATCGTATAGTTTTCACGTGAGGAATATGATAATTTTAGTAATAAAGTTATTATAATGATAGATACACAATTGAATATAAGCTACAATGATATATAAGTAATTTAGATGCATTCAGTGAATGTTCCTTTTTGTCCCGTCATGAAAGAACTTTGTTTTTGTCAGCAAGAAAGCAAGGGAAGATCCAACCTTCATTTAATTTGCACACTAAATGACAAAAGAGGTGGATAGATATAGAGAAAGGATGGAAAGACAAAAAAATCCGTTAAATGATTACCTTGACAACCATCGAGTGTGGGAATTGACTTTGTTTTCTATGTGACAAGAGCATTGGATGTATGTAGTTTTCGCCTATGGTATTCTTACATAAACAAGAGGCTATGCCCACCACATGATTTGTTGTCAAATAACTTGTCTATCCTCTCATAAGCAAGAGACACCTATGCTCACTAAGTAATGTTTTAATACTAGAAGAGTTCTTTTGAGTAGCTAATCGATTCCTCTTCCTTTTACATCTCCTGGGATTAAAAAAAAAACAATGTTGAAGAAAGAAAACTCTCATGTGTGAACTAATTCCCCTATGCTTATCCTTGTCCGATAGTACATATATGCAGTAGTGTCCACTATAGTGATTATGGTGTATACTTGTTATTTCCCATCAATCAATCCAAGGACCTATATGTGACCCATGTACAAACAATAGTCTCTCTCTCTCTCTCTCTCTCTCTCTCTCTCTATATATATATATATATATATATATATATATATATATATATATATATATATATATATATATATATATATATATATTCAAAAGGAAGTCCACCCAAAGCCTAGTCTCTCATGCTTCAATTAATGAAAAAAATATTAAAGTGATTGGGTTTAGTGCCCTTGGGATACCTTGTATCCCACAAAGCAAGGGTAGGATGGACCAATGGCATGATGGCTAGGTGGTCCAAAATGGATAGTATACCTAAGATTCGATGAGTGATCCACTTGCTTTTAATCTTGTTGTTTTCCAAGAAAAACATCCTATGGTGTTTGAAAGGGTGGAATTTCTTACATTTATATATTCTTCTACATAACAAGGAGAGGGATTTTTTAATCGGCCACTCTTTGGGCTGGGCATCAAAGTTTATTGTACATCTTTCTTTCCATATCATCTACAACTTCCCCTTTGATGTCATTCCACAACACAGAAGAGAAGCCAATTGTTTCTCCAAGTAGCACTTGTTTCCGGTTGATTTGCGTTCGTAAGCTCAAAATTGTGGTTAGAGATTGCTAGATCAGGTAGCTTCTAGGGCATGAGAAGAAGAGATGGTCAAGGTCCTCTCTGGCCCAAACACAACACTTACATCATTGAGGGGCCTTACATATTTTATTAGCTTTGGCATTGGTCTGAATTCCAGGATGGAGGATTTGGCACATAAGAAAATAATTTTTATTCTCAATGAGAGGATGCCACATGTCCCCACACACTAGTTTCCATCTGATGCTAGACCAATTCTGACACCATCTCCTCTTATGGGAAATATGCAAGTCAAGGTGCTTAGAGATTCGCGTAGTTTTGTCCAATTCATTACCGTGTGTCCATCTTAACCCTTGAATCCGGGGCGAGTCACTTTCAAGAAGCCGATGAATCTTTGAGTTGTCTCAAGAGTCGATTTTGTGTGTGAAAAGGCACCATTCATTTATATGTGCTCAAATTGTATCCAATGACCTCTCTCAACATTCTAGAGATGTTTACACCTACTAAAACCTTTGTTCCATAGCTTCTTTGCTCTTTGGATGTTCTCCAATTCAACTTCTTTGATTCCCTTCATAATTTTGGCTAATCCTATAGAAGTCTATTTTGTTCACCACATCTATACCTACATTTATCATGGATTCTACATTTATCATTGTTTCATATAAAGAGTTGAAAAATTTCTATGTATTTTTTCTTGAAAGTGGAAGTTTAGTGTTAGCCTACTCTCCTGCACTTAAGAAAACAAAAGTACATGTGAACAGGCCTAGCACCCATGGGACGCCCCGAATCCCACAAAGTAAGGGAAGAACATAGAGAGCTAGAGGGTTTTACAAAAGAGGTTGTTAACCCCTTCGTCCCCCTTGTGAGGGGCCCACTTGGCTTTAATCTTGTTGTTCTCAAGGATAAACACTCTATGGTGCCTAAAAGTGGGGATTTCTTACAATTGGATATTCTTTTCCCAAGAATCAAAAGAGATTTCTCCATAGACCATTCTTTAGGAGGTTTTCCAAAATTGGAAGCACATCACTCCCTCCATACCTTCTTGAGGGTCTCACCTCTTACAGCATTCCACAATGATGAGGAGTAACCAATCACCTTGCTTAGAAGCGCTTGCTTCCAATTGATCTTTTCCTCTAGTAACAAGATTTTTTCAAGAATCCACCATATGGAGACATATTTGGGGCACGAGAAGAAAATGTGTCCCAAATCCTTAGTGCTGCAATCGAACCTCTTACACCACAGAGGAGTCCCAAAAATTTTGGTAGCCTTTACATTGGTCCAAATTCCCCGTGGAGGATTTGCCACATAAACATCAACTTTTTTATGTCGATGAGGGGGTGCCAGAGAGACATGAACTTCAGATCCCACCACAAGACCGTCAAGTAAGACACCACTTCTTATTATGTGTGATATGATAGTCCAAATACCCATTGATTCTAGGAATTTTATTCAGGCTATTACCATTGTGCCATTTGAGAACTTCATGGTGGGGAGGGTCTTGACCAATGAGGAGGTGGGTTTTTGAGTGTTCCCAAGTGATTCATCTACTCTGCAAAAGCATCCATTCTTCGAAGTTCACTCTAATATCTGGATCAATATCCTCAAATCTAATCCATTGGCAAGCTTCTTGATTCCAGAGATCTTTCCAATACCAGAAACCCTTGTTCGAGAGCATTTTAGCTTTTTGGAGGTTCCAAGGCTCCATGGCTCTGATGCTCGTGATAGGGAACCATATTGAATCATTCTGTCTGATACTTGCTGCCCATTTCTAACCTTCACTTATTCTGACAAACTCTTTGACCTTGTTCCAACTCTTCCATAGAGAGCAAACTAGACTTGAGCCTTTAGGAGACATCGGAAGCAAGGACAACAGAAGGGTGAGAAGGCCCAAGTCCTTCCAACCTCAGTGACCCACAAGCATAAGAGCACTCTTGGTCCTAAAAATAAGCATGGCCCAAGAGGCCTCACTGTTACACCAAGCTTTGATAAGCCATTTAGCTGCCAACTTGTTTGCCATGCCTTGAATGTCCAGAATGCCCATACCCCCATGATCCTTTTGCCAAGTACAAGTATTCCATTTAAATTTGAAAACATCATTTCTATTGGGGTCACCCATCTAGAGAAAGTTTCTAGAGATTCTTTCCAATTTGATAATCTCTTGATGCTTCAGTCTCCAATAGGAGAGAAAGTAAATAGTTGATGAGATAAGGAATGTATTATCCGACAACGTGTTTAGCAGACCAATCACATCAAATGAGTTTTATTTTTAGGTTATAGTATGAGGGTTTCTTTGAGAAGAAAAGAGAATGGATAATTGGACGAGTGTGGGAATTGAATTTGTGTTTTATATTACATGAGGATTGGACGTATGTAGTTGTCGCCCATGGTATTCCTCCATAAACGAGAGGCTATGAACACTTCATGATTTCTTGTCAAATAACTTGTTTCCCATAAAGGAACGGACACATCTGCTCATAAGTGAAGCTATCCTCTCATAAGAAAGAGACACCTACGTTCACTAAACAATGTTTTACTCTTAGAAGAGTTCTGCTCAGTAGTTAATGGATTCCTCTTCCTTGTGGTACATCTTCTAGGCTTTACAGAAAAATAATGTTGAAGAAAAAAAAACTCTCATGTTTGAACTATTTCCTCTTCATGCATATGGTTATCCTTGTCCGGTAGTACATGTACGCAATTTAGTCCTCTGTAGTGACTATGGTGTATACTTGTTATTGCCCATCAATCAATCCAAGGAGATATATGTGAATCATGTCCAAACAATACAAGTCTATAAATTTTTTTTCCAAAAGGAACTCGGCTGAGGCCTAGTCTCCCATGCTTGAATTGATAAAAGAAAAATAATATAGTGATTGGGTTTACTCCCATTGGGATACCTTGTATCCCACAAAGGAGGGGTAGGACGGCCCAACGGCAGGATGGTCAAGATGGTCCAAAACGGATAGGATATCTAAGATTCGACGAGTGACAAATGTTCTAAAGAGAGTTATGGAGACGTTTAATGATTTTTTTTTTGTTTTTCTCCTGAGCAACACACTTGCTTTTAGTCTTGTTGTTTTCCAAGACAAACACCCTATGGTGTCTGAATAGTGAAATGTAGATATTTTTTACAATTATATATTCTTCTACATAACATGAAGTGGGATTTTTTAATCGGCCACTCTTTCGGATGGGAATCAAAATTGATCGCACATCTTTCTTTCCATATCTTCTAAAGTGATTCCTTGTGATGGCATTCCATGACATAGAAGAGCAACCAACCATTTCTCCAAGTAACACTTGTTTCCTCTTGATTTGCTTTTGTAAGCTCAAAATCATGGTGAGAGATTGCTAGTTCAAGTAGCATCTAGGGCATGAGAAGAAGAGATGGGCAAGGGCCTCAATGGCTAGAACTCAATGCTTACACCAGTGAGGGGCCCCATGGATTTTTTTAGCTTTGGCATTTGGTCAAATTCCACAATGAAGGATTTGCCACATAAGAGAAAATTTTTTGTTCTCAATGAGAAGATGCCATAAGTCCCCGTACACTAGTTGCCATGCTATATCAATTTTGACACTATCTCCTCTTATAGGAAATGTGCAAGTCAAGGTGCTTATGGATTCACAAAGTTCTATCCAATTGGTCACTGCTAGTCCATCTTAACGCTTGAATCTAGGGATGGTCATTTTCAAGAAAGAGACGAATCTTTGAATTGTCGCAAGAGTTGATTCTATGTGTGAAATGGAACCATTCATCATAGTCAACTCTTTTTACATGTTTTATGTCCTCAAAACTTATCCGATGACCTCTCTCCACATTCTAGAGATTTTCTCACTTACTAAAACCTTTGTTCCATAACTTCTTTTCTCTTTGGATGTTCTCCGATTCAACTTCTTTGATTCTTTTCATAAGAAACCAAATAGATTCGTTTTGCCTATTTCTATAGAGGCTATTTTGTTCACCACGTCTATACCTACATTTTTCATTGATTCTACAATTATCATTGATTCAGATAAACAGTTGAAAAATTTATGTGTATGTGTGTGGAGAATGGAGTGAGCCCGTAAAAGCGAGTGTTAATGTCGTGTCCTATACAACGTCTATTTTGTTCACCACGTCTATACTTACATTTATCATTGATTTAGGTAAACCGTTGAAAAATTTGTGTGTATGTTGGTGGAGAATGCAGTGAGCCCATTAAAGCGAGTGTTAATGTCTTTACTACAAAATCGAAGGCCCCCCCTTCCCTCTCGCTCTCTCTCTCTCTCTCTCTCTGTGCGTTCTTGGGCCCTGACTGGATATAAACCCGCCTTCTTTGCTGCCCTTTGGATCATCAACATGATGCTCATTTTTTGATAGATGAAGGGTAGATAAGAGGAAGAAGAAGATTACAGTCGCCATGTTATGAAATCATTGATATAGAAATGAGAAAGATTACATATAATAGTGTTTACACATTACAATCCAGATTCAAACTAGTGTCAATATCCTAGAGGTGGATCTAATCATTCTTGTTTCTTTTTTTCCCAAGTTGTTCCTACGACCTTAAGAATTTCTTTCTTCGTTCCATGACTCTACATGCTTCAAGTCCATATGACTCTACACTCTGTTGGGCCTTGACTTGGCTTATTAGAGTGAGCCCATTTTCTTGCCTACTTTATTGTCAAAGTGTCAATCATTAACATTGTCTCCATCCAAGTCACATGGAGAGGAGAAAGAGCAAAACCTTACAGATAGAGATAGAGAGATAGAGAGCGAGAGAGAGAAAGTTACCATACATACGTACATACATACACACACATTTTGATTTGTAGATAGTATTGATATAGATGTAAATGATATAAAATAAATCCTTCGATGCAATGAGGTATCACATACATACATGCACACAAATAGTATTGATATAGAAGTATATGAAATAGGATAAATCCTTCTATTTTTTTCGTTCACTTCCTTAAAGATTTCATTTTATAAATGTATATGTTAGTGATAAGCACATATTCCAAGTAAGCTTTCAATTAAGTTGGCTCAAACGAAAAAAAAATGCATCCGTTAAAAAATGTATGCAGCTTGAAAAATGCATTGAATGATTGAAAGAAGCAGCATGTGCTTGGTGTGAAAAATCAGTAGTAGTGGTTTCTCTTCTTCTTTCACTATTTCATGTTTGTCTAGGTCCCCTAGGTGTAGTGACATTTCCATTCACATAATCCCACAAATGTTTAGATATGATTTTATTTATTTTTTTACATGAAACTCCAAAAGAGGTGATTGGAGCTTCCCTAAAGCCTTTGATCAAGGGATAAATACCCAACATATTTTTTTTCTTAAAATCTCATATTTATTATTAGATTTGTATAAAAAAGAAAACAAATAAGAATTATAGTGTACCTAGTTTTGAACAAGAAACCTTACAAACAATATTCAAACCTAGCACCTAAGCAAGTACTAGGGAGTCCAAAATAGCTCTAAAACTTCAAGTTTTTCAATAATCTGAACAAAATTAAGATATAATACCTTTTTCGTTGAAGGAAGTACTTTTTTTCTAAATTATGGTTTACCTCTTTTTTCATAGGCTTGACCAAGTTTTGGCAACGGATTGACTAAAAGTGGCAAGCCTAGAAAAAATTCAAAAAGAGTGGTAGGAAGCACGAAAGAGAAAGAAGGGGTTGAGAGCTTCAAGTTTGACAAATCTCTATGCTCTTTGGCCAAAGTTTATGTCTATTGACCTTAAATTGTACCTAAAAAAATCAAGCTTTGATACCAAATCTACAGCGCAAAAAACAAGATTTATAAAAGTATTTGCACAACAGAGCACATATGCACAACATAGATAAATAAAAGATTTATATGTCTCCAATTAAAAACAAAGTGTTACAAGAGTCTCTATGTACAAAAGAAAAAAGAAAAAAAACAAAAAACTCTCACACAACTCATACTAGCCAAAGAGAGCCTTCCAAGGGTGTTGATGAAAAGGCGTATACCACTCCCAAGCTTCCTCCTCCTATATGAAAGATATGTCTATGCACACACTTCAATAGAAGATCTCTTGTTGGGCACTCAAGCTAGAAGATGATTAGATGAGCACTCGAACACTTCTTTCTATAGGCTAGAGATTTACAAGATGCTTTCCTAAAAGGCTATTGCAAATTATGCAATCATAGCCTTCATGCTCACCTCTAATTCCCGGAATGGCCAGGAATGGTGGTTGTGAATTTTGAATGCTCTCAATATTAAGTGATGTGGATACCTCTTTGCTTTTGGATACATCGAAGGTGTAGATTGAACATACACTACAACCTATGAGGGGCATACCGACATTGTCCATACCGACGGTCATGCCTCTGCATCGGTATGACTATTGAAAATGCTTGAAAAACCACGGAATACTGACAATCATTTAATCCTCGGTATACTCTTTCACGCACGCACGTGAGCGTCCTTCTTTTGCCATAGCGCGAGCATGCTTGAATACAGAGATGATCGTATTTGTTCCACCCAAACGCCGAGCTTAGTCTTCGAAAAGACTCTCTCTCATGCTCTTCATGTGAGTATATTAATACTCTCTCCTCTTTTATTCTTCTACCCCCACTATACCATATGACTCATGTGACATTTCCTTCCCCTTGAAAGCATTTTCGTCCTTGAAAATGTAGATGAAATGTCCATAATGGTAGAAGAAAGTGCTCGGACTCCCTTGAACCCCATGTACTCAATGTACATGGTCATCTCTATGTGTTGTTTCCCCATATCCTTCCCCTTGAGAAGCCTCATATGAGATCATCTAAAAGGTGGGAAACCGTCTGAATGGTGTCTACTATCTCCCATGTACACTCAATATCCAAACTATCACTTCCATGACATGTAACATCATCAAAATGACCTAAGTCCATATGATGTATCCTCTATGGAGTAATAATATGAAAGCAAGTGTAGTGTGCCAAGCTTATAAGCTTGACGATACCATACAAGAGATAGTAAACCATAGAATCCTGTGAGATATAGAACAAAATCCCATCGCAAGTGACTCCAAACCCATCTAAGACTAAATGATAGATTGCCCTCAAAACACTCCAAGTGTTCCTAACCTTGAGTGTGCTCACAAGTAATAGTTTACTTTGAACCACCTTGTGACTATGCAATTCCATCATCTAGCTCATGTATAAGAATTTCTTGGTAGTAAAATGCAATCTCTACATTTCACCAACCAAGAAGTCTTTGGTTTGTTATCCTTTACCATTGGATTAAGTTTTATTGGAAGAGCATCTATTGGCACTAGTCCAAGCTCTAAAATAATCTCTTCCCTTTAGTTTGCCATGTGAATGCAAAGCATTCCCTTCGAGATTCAGATAATCCCTAAGTACCCATCCTCCTAACTGATGCTCACACATCATCCTCATGATGAAGTATCAACTAAGAGTTTGGTACCTTAATAGGTTAGATATATCCCTATCTCCTAGAAACTCTAAAGAGAGAAGTCATAACTAGATCATCTCATCTATTCAAGGACCATCACTGGAAATAAACATAACTCCTTCTTCCTAGAGTCTATAGGTGAGCCTCAATCTAACCATCATGATTAACTAATCTCCCTCTTGGCTTTGATAGAAGAGTGCCACTTCTATCTAGACAACCAAAATAGGTGAAACTATCTCTGTGTCTCTCTCACATTCCCACTTTCCCTTTCCCTTTGAAAGAGATTCTTTTGAATCCAATTACTCTACTCATTCATAATTGAGAACATGCATATAAGTTCTCCATGTTTTTTTTTCCTTCCAAAATAGTGGAGAAAGAAACGTCCATGTGAAGGAAAATTATATTGAAAAATAGAGTAAATGAATTCCTTCTGAAATAAAGAGTAAGAGATGTTTCCCTAACACTCTTCTGTCTAAAGGAAAACATAATCTATTCTTCTCTTATGAAGAAATCATGTTTTCCTTTCCTTCTTTCTCTCTCAAAGAGCAGGAGCGAAAGTGAGATCTCTCATGGATCTCTAAGCTAATTCCCACTTCCTCCTTTCCTTAAAAGAGAAACTCATGAATTTATTTAGTCCTCATGAATTTATTTAGTCCTCTCTTCCATAACTAATGCATAATCCGTCATTATACATAGTCCTATGAAGATGGAGAACACATCTCCCCTAACCAATGAAGGTGTATGTAGTAAACAGTGGAGAAAATAAATTCCTAATAAGGGTCAAATCCCTCTACTAAAATGGTCAGCAATGATGTGACATGATACCGTAAACACATGTATATCAATAGTAAAGAACTCTCAGCCAATCATACTCCGTGCATGGATCTATACGATCCATTCAAACTGATGGAATTATCCTTCCTGAAAAACTCAAAACGAGTATGTGATACCAATGGTGATAAAATCACCTATCACATTCTCTACTAGAAGAATAAATCTTCCCTAAACTATGAAGGCTAACTCCCAATCCTAAGGAGATTTCTACTAAGAGCTCTCCTCTGATCTAGTGAGACATGACTCCATGAATGATGAGTCCTTTTCTCCCTGGCCATAGAAGAAGAGTGCTCAAAGGGAAGTCATTTCCACCGTCCCATACTAGTGAAAAATTCTTCCAATTCATAGTGTCATACCTACACTAAGCCGAATATATATTCCACATATATATGATGAAATATATAAGTGGACTCTAATGAATCCCATATCCTCAATAATGTCGGTGGACTCAAATGAGTCCCATGTCCTCAAACTAGTTAGTTTGGTTCTAGTCAATATGTGACAATGGATATCTCTTTCTGTTCCAAACCAACTTATTCCTAGGTACCAAAACTAAGCCTAGGTACCTCTGTGTAGATCCTGATATGCATATATCTATTGGGTACCCCAACTATTTCTTACTAAGGGATCTATGCTCTAAATCATAGAGCTAGTGCCATGCCTCTGACCTTCCTAAACATCACTTGAATCACATAGCACCCGTCGATGCTGTCTCATGAAACCCATCTGTGTGATCCCAACTAATTGGTTTCCTTAGTAGTGTAGCAGAAATGCTTCACTACTTGCTCAAATGATGTGCATGAGTGAAACTAGTCACTCATTGGGTATTCTTAATGAGAGTATTAATATACTCACATGAAGAGCATGAGAGAGAGTCTTTTTGAAGACTTAGCGCGACGGTTGGGCGGAACAAATACGATCATCTCTGTATGCAAGCATGCTCACGCTATGGCAAAAGAAGGACGCTCATGTGCGTTCGTGATAGTGGTATCAGAGCACGGTTTTGGGGATGTTTACAATGCTGCAGGGCACAGGATTTGATCCCTCGACGTCCCAACAAGGAGGCCAATGACCTACCCAATATGCCACGCCTATATGGTGTTTATTTGTCATCTTCAAATCAACATATTGTCTGTTTTCCACCGGCCAGGCTCGAGGTGAGAAAGATAATTGCCCTCGTACCGTGCAATAGAGATGAGCTTTGCTCCTCTCTCACTATGTTCCTCAAAAGTTTTCTCAACCATGGATGCTCATGAAGTGGGGCAAACGTTTATTTGAGGGAGGAGAACGATGATGATTATATGCTTTCTAGACATAAGTGACGCCCACACGGATGTGAGAGGGTGAGATAATCCTCAAGGTAGCAAGGAGCAATCAAAGATGACACTTTCCTCTACACGATTTAGCAGGAAGGAGTTATGGCTTCAAGTCTCAGGTTTGAGTATTTTTTTTTTAATTTCTACAAACCTTTATTTTTGAGCAGGATAAAGAAGGGTTATGAGGGTCAATCTCTTTGAGGGAAAATCTTTTGTATGGAGAGTATGGAGTATATACTCTCATCTAGAGTAAAGGATTTTTTCAAATTATAAAAAAGAATAAGTTGTAAGGACCTTTAAAATACCCTACTTTCATGATTTTGACATAAATTTCAAGAGCTATTTTTGATAAGTAGCCATTTTGGGAAAAGGAAAGTGGGAATCTAAGAGAGACACATAGATAGTTTCACCTTCTCATTTTGGTTGTCTAGATAGAAGTGGCACTCTTCTATCAAAGACAAGAGGGAGATTAGTTAATCATGATGGTTAGATTGAGGCTCACCTATAGACTCTAGGAAGAAGGAGTTATGTTTATTTCCAATGATGGTCCTTGACTAGATGAGATAATCTAGTTATTGACATTAGTGAGACTAGGAATAGAGTTATGAATTCTCTCTTTAGAGTTTCTAGGAGATAGGGATATATCTAACCTATTAAGGTACCAAACTCTTAGTTGATGTTCATCATGAGGATGATGTGTGAGCATCAGTTAGGAGGATGGGTACTTAGGGATTATCTGAATCTCGAAGGGAATGCTTTGCATTCACATGGCAAACTAAAGGGAAGAGAATATTTTAGAGTTTGCACTAGTGCCAATAGATGCTCTTCTAATAGAACTTAATCCAATGGTAAAGGATAACAAACCAAAGACTTCGTGGTTGGTGGAATGTAGAGATTGCATTTTACTACCACGAAATTCTTATATATGAGCTAGATGATGGAATTGCATAGTCACAAGGTAGTTTAGAGTAAACTATTACTTGTGAGCACACTCAAGGTTAGGAACACTTGGAGTGTTTTGAGGGAAATCTATCATTTAGTCTTAGATGGGTTTGGAGTCACTTGCGATGGGATTTTGTTCTATATCTCACAGGATTCTATGGTTTACTATCTCCAGTATGGTATCGTCAAGCTTATAACTTGGCACTTTACACTTGCTTTCATATTATTACTCCATAGAGGATACATCATATGGACTTAGGTCATTTTGATGATGTTACATGTCATGGGAGTGATAGTTTGGATATTGAGTGTACATGGGAGATAGTAGACACCATTCAGATAGTAAACATGCCCAAAACCATGCTCTGATACCACTTTCACACACGCACGTGAGCATCCTTCTTTTGCCATAGCGCGTGCGAGCATGCTTGCATACAGAGATGATCGTATTTGTTCCACCCAACCGCCGAGCTAAGTCTTTGAAAAGACTCTCTCTCATGCTCTTCATGTGAGTATATTAATACTCTCTCCTCTTTTATTCTTCTACCCCCACTATACCATATGACTCATGTGACATACTCGTTGAAAATCAATAGTTGGTATGCACGTTGAAAATCAGCAACGTCGGTATGAGCATCGGTATAAGCATAGATATGTGCATTGGTAATTTACTAGAAATTACCGGCGCTTATACGGACACTTATAATGATGCTCATACCGATGCCTATACCAACACAATGTTTTAACTGGACCCAAGAGCAAAAATTCGACATTCGCTCGCGTTTTGAACCAAAGTCTGCTACTATCGAGTTTGCACGCGCGAACTACATTCTGAGCATATTGTGTACACACATCTCTCTCTCTTTGTCTCTCTTGCTCTACACACACCTCTCTATTTCTCTAGATATGAAATTTTGGTAAGTATTGCACATATTGTAGCACCCTTTCTCTTTCTTTGTGTTTTCCCTTTTCTAATTTCTCTTCTCTTTAGTTTTGCAGGAGCTTTTTGGCATTTGTTCTTTGGATCTGGATGAAGAACAACATTAAGTGGACTTTGACGACAATGATCCAAACAATTACATCGATGTAAGTGATTGTTTTGTTTTCCATTGACATAGAGAGAGAGAGAGAGAGAGAGAGAGAGAGAGAGAGAGAGAGAGAGAGAGAGAGAGAGAGAGAGAGAGAGAGAGAGAGAGAGAGAGAGAGAGAGAGATGAGAGAGAGATAGTGAAAGAGAGAGAGAGATGAAAGAGAAAAATAGAGAGAGAGAGTGAAAGAGAAAAATAGAGAGAGAGAGAGTGAAAGAGAGAGAGATGAAAGAGAAAGATAGAGAGAGAGTGAAAGAGAGAGATGAAAGATAGAGAGAGAGATATGAAATAGAAAGAGAATGAGAGGGAGAGAGAGATGCATAAATACATATACACACATATGCATACACATACTCACATACATATTACATACACACATGCATATTACATACACACTCACATAGATATTACATACACACATGCATATACATACACATACATATTACATACTCACATGCATATGCATACACACATACACATAGATACATGCATATTACATACACACATGCATGTTACATACACACATGCATATACATATGCACACACATATGCATACTCATACTCACATACATACATGTACACACACATATACATACATACATGTACACACACATGTATACATGCACACATGCATATGCATACATACATACACACACATTTGCATGTACACACACATACATACATACATACACACATGCATAAAGAAAGCAAGGGAAGATCCAACCTTCATTTAATCTGCATACTAAATGACAAAAGAGGTGGATAGATTTGGAGAAGGGATGGAAGGGCAACAAAATCTGTTAAATGATTTCCTTCACAACCATTGAGTGTGGGGATTGAATTTGTATTCTATGTGACATGAGGATTGGATGTATGTAGTTGTCGCCCATGGTATTCTTCAATGAACAAGAGGCTATGCCCACCTCATGATTTCTTGTCAAATAACTTGTCTCCCATAAAGGAAGGGCCACATCTGCTCATAAGTGAAGCTACCCTATCATAAGCAAGACACACCTACGTTCACTAAGTAATGTTTTATTCTTAGAATAGTTCTTTTGAGTAGTTAATCGATTCTTCTTCCTTCTAGTACATCTTCTAGGATTTACAAGAAAAAATGTTGAAGAGAAAAACTCTCATATCTGAACTATTTCCTCTTCATGCATATGCTTATCCTTGTCCGGAACTACACATATGCAATTTAGTCCACTGTTGTGATTATAGTGTATACTTGTTATTGCCCATCAATCAATCCAAGGGCCTATATGTGACTCATTTCCAAACAATACAAGTCCATATATTTTTTTCCAAAAGGAAGTTTCGCCGAAGTTGAGTCTCCCATGCTTGAATTAATAAAAAAAATAATACAATGATTGTGTTTAGTGTCCTTGGGATACCTTGTATCCTACAAAGCATGGGTAGGATGGCGTGATGGCAGGATCACTAAGATGGTCCAAAACGGATAGGATATCTAAGATTGTATGGGTCACAAATGTTCTAAAGAGAGTTATTGAGAAGTTTAATGATTTTTTGTTGCTCTCATGAGCAACCCACTTGCTTTTAGTCTTGTTGTTTTCCAAGACAAACATCATATCGTGTGTGAATAGTGAAAGGTAGATATTTTCTACAATTATATATTCATCTACATAAGTGACGTAGGGATTTTTTATTCAGCCACTCTTTTGGATGGGAATCAAAGTTGATCACACATCTTTCTTTGCATATCTTCTAGAGTGCTTCCTTGTGATGGCATTCCATAATGTAGAAGAGCAGCCAATTGTTTCTCCAAGTAACACTTGTTTTCTCTTGATTTGCTTTTGTAAGCTCAAAATCATGGTGACAGATTGCTAGTTTGGGTAGCATCTAGGGCATGAGAAGAAGAGATAGTCAAGGACCTTACTGGCTCGAACACAATGCTTACACCAGTGAGGGGCCCCATGAAATTTATTAGCTTTGGCATTTGTTCAAATTCCACTATGGAGGATTTGCAACATAAGAACAATTTTTTTGTTCCCGATGAGAGGATGCCATAGGTCCTCGCACACTAGTTGCCATGTGGCTAGATCAATTTTGACACCATCTCCTCTTGTGAGAGATGTACAAGTCAAGGTTTTTATGGATTCATAGAGTTTTATCGAATTTGTCACTGCTGATCCATCTTAGTGCTTCAATCTAGGGATGGTCATTTTCAAGAAGGAGATAGACTTTGAGTTGTCCCAAGAGTTGATTCTATGTGTGAAAAGGAACCATTCATCATAGTCAACTCTCTTACCATGATATCCCATGACCTCTCTCAACATTCTAGAGATTTTTTCACTTACTAAGACCTTTGTTCCATAGCTTCTTTGCGCTTTGGATGTTCTTCGATTCAACTTCTTTGATTTCCTTCATAGGAAACCAAATAGAATTATTTTGCCTATAATAATATAAAGTTTATTTTGTTCGCCACATCTATACCTACATTTATCATTGATTCAGGTAAACAATTGAAAATTGTATGTGTGTGGAAAATGGAGTGAGTCCATTAAAGCGACTGTTAATGTAGTATCCTATACAACGTCTATTTTGTTCACCACGTCTATACTTACATTTATCATTGATTCAAGTAATCCGTTGGAAAATTCGTGTGTATGTTTTTTTTTTTTAAGAAAATGAAGTTCGGCTTTAGCCTACTCTCCCAGACTTGTATTAAATGAAGAAAAAGAAAGGTACAAGTGTAGGGGACTAGTGCCCACAGGACCCCAAGTCCCACAAAGTAGGAGTACATCTTACAGAGTTTAGATGGCATTACAAAGGAGGTTAATCAGCCTCTCATCGCCCTCATGTGGGGCCCACTTCGGTTTAAGCTTGTTGTTGATTAGGAGAAGCACTTTATGATGCCTGAAGGGGGGGGGGGATTTCTTACAGTTGGTGATTCTTTTATTGAGGAGGAACAACGATTTCTCAATCGACCAATCTTTGGGGGAGTCTCCAAATTTATAAGCACATCTTTCCGGCTAGATCTTCCATAGGACCTCCCCTCTGATGGCATTCCAGAGGGTCGCTGAGCAACCAATCACTTCACCCAAAAGAGCTTGTTTCCAGTTGATATTCTTCTGAAGTCTAAGTTTCTTTCCGACAACCTGACAAAGCCTGTTGGAGTTGGGACAAGTAAAGAAGATATGACCAACATCTTTAATGGACCGGTAACAATGCTTGCACTAGGGAGACGCCCCACAAATTTTGCTAGCCTTTAGGTTGGTCCAGATTCCCCAATGAAGAATTAGCTATAAGAGGACAAACTTTTTGTTTCCAATAAGAGGGTGCCAGATAGCCATGAACTTCATTTCCCACTGCAACTACGTTCAAGCATGCACCACTTCTTGTTAAGGTTGACCTGATAGTCAATGTTTCCTTTCATATTTGGGATATCAGTTAGGCGATTGCCATTATGCCATCTGATACCCAGCGAGCACGGCAAATTGTGTCCCATGAGAAGATGGACTTTAGAACGGTCCTAGCCAAGACGTCTGCTTTGTAAAATATTCTATTCTTCATAGGTAATGCTGACACAAGGGTCTATATCCTCATAGTTGACCCATTGGTTGGTGTCTTGATTCTAGAGATATTTCCATTCTCTGAAGCCCTTGTTCCAAAGCCTCTTGGTGCTTTGAGTGTTTCAAGATTCCACATTTTTGATGCCATGGATCGGGAACCAAATAGAGTCATTCTGTCTGATACCGGCTACCCACTTCCATTCATTTCTGATCCTTATAAAACTTTTGACCTTATTCCAACTCTTCCATAGGGAGCACACCAGGTTCGAACCTTTCGGGAAAACCGTGATCGGGGAAAACAAAAAGGTCAGAATGTCGAGATTCTTCCAATTCGGAAATCCCACCAAAGTCAACGTTTCTATTCGTGTATATGTTTGTGGAGAATGCAGTGAGCCCATTAAAGCGAGTGTTAATGTCTTTACTAGAATCGAAGCCCCCTTCTCTGTGTGTGTGCGTTCTCGGGCCCTGACTGGACATAAACCCGCCTTCCTTGCTGCCCTTTGGATCATCAACATGATGCTCCACGTCAAAGAATCCAAATAACAAATGGGCCAACTCAATGTGCAATATCAGATTCTTGATGCAATAATTCGATGTGCGGCAAAGGAGGCAAGTCTATATTCACAGCAAAAGAGAGAGAGAGAGAGAGAGAGAGAGAGAGAGAGAGAGTTTATACATACAACGAGAAATAGTGTTAGCACTAAATACAGGTGACGGAGATAAATACTTATGGAGGTACTGTGTACAAGAATAAAAGGATTTTTTGATAGATGAAGGGTAGCTAAGAGGAAGAAGAAGATTAGAGTTGCCATGTTATGTAATCATTGATATAGAAATGAGAAAGAACAAAGGATTGAGGAAACTCTACAGTCTACGCTTGAGGAATTGATAGGCCATTGACAATAGAGCAGAGATTACATATAATAGTGTTTACGCATTACAATCCAGATTCAAACTAGTGTCAATATCCTAGAGGTGGATCTAATCATTCTTGTTTCTTCTTTTTCCAAGTTGTTCCTACGACATTAACACTTTCTTTGTTCGTTCTATGACTCTACACGCTGTTGGTCCTTGACTTGGCTTATAAGAATGAGCCCATTTTCTTTCTGACTTTATTATCAACGTGCCAATCATTAACATTGACTCCATCCACGTGCACTGAAGAGAAGAGGAGAGAGAGACAGAGAGAGAGAGTTACTATACATACGTAGATACATACACACACATATTTTGACTTGTCGATGGTATTGATATAGATGTAAATGATTTAGACTTGTAGATATGTACATATATATTTTTTTGTTAGTGTATATGAAATAGAATAAATCCTTTGATGCAATGAGATACCACATACATATGTGCACACAAATAGTACTGATATAGATGTAAATGAGTTTGGAATTGTGATATCTATATATTTTTTTCCTTCTGGTCATGTATAAGAAATAGGATAAACCCTTCCATTTTATTTTCGGTCACTTCCTTAAAGGTTTTATTTTATAAATGTATATGTTAGTGATTTGCATATATTCCGAGTGAGCTTTCAATTAAGTTGACTCAAAGGCAGAAAAGAAATGCATTCGTTGGGTAGCTCATAGAAACAAAATGAATTATATTGTTGTTATAGTTTTTTAAAATCAGGAAATTTGCATAATAATATTTTTTTTGGAGAAATGAATACATTATTTAGGAATCAAAAGAATATAAAAGTTTTTATCGAGAAATTTAAATATGAAGACAAGGAAGACGAACACTATGTTGTGTGGCTTAGGAAGCGAGCACAATAGCACTTGAAGAATAAGAGAGGCCATATCTAAAAAATTAAGATCAAATGTTGCATCATGGAATGATACCAACGCATAGTAAAATCAATAAATTAAGATTTTGTAGCCGATCTGGAGCATGGTGATGAGCCTTGCCAACTAAATTATGGTTCATCTCCACTCATGGATCAATGAGGATCAGAAAGGCTTTATTAAAGATATGTGCATCCTTGAAGCCGTTATTGATGTTTGGTAGGGTTTAGATTATGCAAAGAAGTCTTCCAAAAACATTCTTCTCCTTAAGATCTTTTTGGCAAAGCTTATGAGAGAATTCAATGGGACTTTATCCCTCAAGCACCTCACTTATGGTGCAAGTTTTATGAAAATGGTTTCTATTCTATTGAGAAGTGTTTTTGCTTGTGTAAAGATTAACAAGCAACTCTCCCTAGCTATCTACCTCAAGCACTCTATTAGAAAGGGTTATTCGCTTACCCCTTTGAATTTTTCTATTGTTGCTAATAGGCTCAACAATGGAAATCAAGTGCAATTGGATCACATTTAGGGTTTGACCTCCCCCATGGCTAGGATCAAATGGTTCTAAGACTCCTCTTTGATGATAGTAGTGTTTCTTGCAGAATGATACTACCTGTGTCTCTCGATTCTAGCATTCCCTTAACATATTTTGTGCCATGAACCATTTAAAAACCACTTTTAATATGCTTTTAAGCCTACCCCCACAATTTTTTACCACCCAAGGTTCATAGGATCTCCAACGTGGTCAACTCTTCGCATTGTCGGGAAACTTGCTTGGTTTCGAGGCTTCTATGGACCAATTAGTGATATTGGGTGCTTGGCAAGCTTGATTGCAAACTCCACTACTAGAAGCAATACAATCTAGCGTGACAGAGCATCCAATGGTGGTTAACACATTTCTTATGTCCTTTATCATCTTATTCATGGCTTGTTTGTAGGTGAATTGCAAAGAGGTTTGAAAGATCCATAGGATTTGCAAAAAAATCCTTTGGGTGGGGGATCCAAATATAAATGATGTGTTGAAGTTCAAATGCGAAATTCCCTATTAGCTAAAGGACTTGGGTGGTATGGGCATCGTGGATGTGGATGCCCTAGCCAACAAGCTCATTGCAGATGGATGATCAACGATTAGTGGAATGGCAAAACTTTTTGGGCCACGCTCATTTTCAAAAATAGCAATGTTCTCTCTCTCTCACTCATGTACCCGGACAGAAATAGATCGATCTAATCACATTCTTTATTTTCCCCTTTCCCAATTGTCCTTAAGGGTTAAGTTCTGGAGTGCTCCTTGTGGAAAGGACAAAAATAATATGAAACTCCTCTGTTCCATCAATGATGGCTAGACAACACAATTCTATTTGGGTTGTTGGTATTAGGCAACACGATTCTATTTGGTTTCCAACGACAAGTATCACAAGAGTGGGTAATGAGAAGCTCTAGAGAGCCAAGAGGTTTTAGAACAAAGGTTTTTGTATGTGGAGCACCTAAGGAACTAAGATAGAAGACACTCGATTAGGTTTGAGGACATTTACCCAAATCATTGAGTAAAATTTGGAACTAGCACTTTCTAAGACATAGAGTCAATGCTTGGGATGAACTGAAGACCTACCTCTTGCTCTCTTTGGATCCTCCTAAGTTGAAGGGTCCGAAGTGGTACAATGGCAACAACGTGGAGGATATTCTGAGAATCAAAAGCAATCTAGACTCTCCTCACTCTATAAACACGAAGTGGTGTGTGAGTTGGACGTCTATTAGATGGGACCTCAAGTTCAAGCACTTGTGGCATCCACTTATTGAAAGAAAAAGTGGTCCTCATGTAGCAGATTCTTCCTGAGGGGATCCCACAAAACTTGCAATGCTCTCACATGGTCTAAGAGATGCTTTGGTGCCACCTAAGATATAGGTCACCTCTTCTTTTCCTATCTCATGGGCATTATGACTTGGTAAAAGCTTTCTTTTTCGGGATCATCAAGTTAACTAGAAGCAAGCCTTGCTTGATGAAGTGATTGGTTGCTCTTATGCTTTACAAAATGCTATTGAGAGCAAAGCACTCTAGAAATCCTGAAACCAAAGATGTGTATTCAACTTTGACAAGCGTCCGAGAGAGTGGTCATTAGTGAAATGTCTTGCTTGTATTCGCAGACGTATTCATGATTGTAAGAACCCCCCCCCCCCCCCCCCCCCCCCCCCCCCCCCTCCCTATGGAACCACAAGCGAAACAAGAAGTGAGTCTTGAGAACAAAAAGGTTATAAACCTTTTTTTAATTCTTTTTAACTATCTTAGATCTTATCCTTCTCTATAATTTAAAGCGCATTTGTCAAAAAAAAAAGAATTAATATTTGGTCTTCTCACAAGTTACTCAAACCATGACGGAGATTCTAAGCATGAAATCGTAAGCAATAAATAACATGTCGTGCTCCATTTTATAGTTTCCTAAAATAGTATAAACCCAACAAAACAAAACCACTTTTTCATATATGATTCGCCAAAATTAAATAGGGGAAAAAGACAGCGAGTTTTTCATATGTATTTCATATACATACTTCTTAACTCTGAATCAATTAACTTCTTATTTTCTTCATATCAACTCTAAATCAATGAGCTTCTTGAGATAACCTGATAATACTTAAAGAGAAATATTTTCTTAAAATAACAAAAAACACCTATTTAGAAGACTAGCGTAGAAATAATGATATCTCTTCCATGCTTAGTTACTAAAACTCGCACTTGAAGCATCTAGAAATCTGTTCTGGGAAGTAAAAAAGGAAGCAACTTTGCATCAATTATATTGAACATATTATAATTCTTTCAAAAGTATATATTCTTCAACTCACACATTGATAGGGGAAAGTGTTTAGCAGACTAATCAAATAAAGTGAATTTTGGTTTTAATTTATAGTTCGAAGCCTTCTTTGAGAAGAGGGGAAAATTGAAAAATGAAAAGCGAAGGAGCATCTCTACAAGAAAAGCATTATGCTCATCAAGACAATAAAGACAAATCACATTGCACTCTCTTTATTTCTTTTGTTTTCTAAAAGCATAGTCCACTTTCACTTCATTTCATCTACCAAGCCCTCTAAAAGGAAGTTTTTTATATCGAGTTCTTCAATTATATTGTTTATTTCTTCTCTGTAAAATACTATTCTCTTGAAAATTAGATTTGGCTAATGATAGGTACAACATTGACGATGCATTGAATTCCCTTTTTGTTGTCCCTTCATGTGGGGATTATGTTTTTTGTCAACAAAAACGCTAAGAAAAAAAAATCCAAACTTCATTTATTTGTATACTATATGACAAGGAGGTGGGTAGATATGGAGAAAGGACGGAAGGACAAGAAAATTCGTTCAATGATTAGCTTGGCAACCATTGAGTGTGGGAATTGGAGTGGTGATGTATGTATGTGACATGGGCATTGGACGTATGTAGTTGTCCTCCATAATGTTCTTCTACGAGCAAGAGGCTAAACCCACCTCATGAGTTGTTGCCAATTTACTACCTCCCATAAGCAAGAGACACATCTGCTCATAAGTGAAACTACCCTCCTCTAAGCAAGGGGCACCTATGCTCACTAAGTGTTTTTTTTTCTTAGGATGTTCTCCTTAACGAGTTAATTGATTCCTCTTTCTTGTGGTACAACTCCTTAGGATCTTCTCTAATTAAGATTGAAGCTTTTGCCCTACACATTCTTAAAGCTTTTTTTGGTAATAGTTAGGAGTGTTTTCGAGCAGTTATTATGGTCGAGCCTTCCTCTGCTTTGTGGGATAAGGGGAGTCCCATGGGCACTATTTCCCCTTGTTTTGTATAGATGTTCTTTTATTTAATTCATGCAAGGAAAATTCCTCTTAAAGAAAAGAACTCCTAGACAATGAGGATCTCTGTGTAACCCCTTGTTTTTTTTAAATGGAGGTTCAGCAAGCATCTACTCTCCCGAGCTTTAACTTTCAAAGAACAACTATATAGGTGAATGGACATAGTACCCACGAGACCCCCCATATCCCACAAAGCATGAATTAGACAAGATTACAACTGGTTTGAATTGATTTTAGATTGGCCAAAACCATTACATGTTCAATGAAGAGATTGAACTCTTGACCTCCGCCTCAAGAGACAAAAAACTCAACCCCATTGTTGATAAGCCACAGATAAAGTCTATAAAAATTTCGTTGAAAAGAAGAAAACTTTGATGTCCCAACTATTGTCCCTTGACCCATATGATTATCTTTGTCGAGTAGTACATAGAGTCATTGTGGCCTACTATAGCGATTATAGCGTATACTTGTTATTGCCCCTCAATCAATACCAGGATCCGTATGTGACCCATCTGCAAACAATACAGTCCATTTCTCTTTGATTTAGGTAAGTAGATGACAAATTTGTGTGTGTATGTGTGGAGAATGAGTGAGTCCAAGAAAGTGGGTTATAATGTCTCTACGAAAGTCCTCTCTCTCTCTCTCCCTCTCTCTCTCTCTCCTCCTTTCTTCGCGGGCTCTGACTGGACAAACCCGCCTCTTGGATCATCAACCTGATGCTCCACATCAAAGATTGTTGATGCGATTATTCGATGCGCAGCATCTGATTTGTGATGATGCTGATATATATATATATATATATATATATATATATATATATATATATATATATATATATATATATAGAGAGAGAGAGAGAGAGAGAGAGAGAGAGAGAGAGAGAGAGCTCCTGCATTAAATGAAGAGCAGTGTAAGAAATAAATACATGTGACGGACATAGCTAGTGATGAAGGCACATGTCTGTACAAGAATAATAGAATTCTTTGATAGGTGAAGGAGTAGATAAGAGGAAAAAAGAACAGCTGTGAGCAAAGCGCAATGAATTGCAAACAATACATACAAAGTACTGTTTGGTATTATGGAGGTAAGCTGTTTTGTACATCAAACAAGACAAGCCTAAATGACATGAACAGATGAGGAAGCATGACTACAGATCGTCCAAACATAAGTAGATTAAACTCGGCTATTCATATTCCTAACATCTGCAAATAATACAAGTCCGTCTTGGCCATCACGTGTAGAGGTAGATTTTTCTTTGGTGTAGGCAAATAGTAGAAAAACTTTTGTGTGCACGTGTGTGGAGAATGCAATGAGCCAAATAAAGTGAGTTTTGATGTATTTGTTGAATTCATCTCTCTTTGTGAAGGAGATGCCGTCCAGCGGCTGACGCACTCGGATGTATGAGAGATCCAGAAGAGATTGGATACTTTATCAGGTACTTGAAAGATAAAAGATATCTCTCTCTTTCTCTCTCTCTCCCCCCTTGGCTTTCTCCTTCTCTCTCTCTCCTCCTTTCCGGGTTCTCACTGCACATAAATATGCCTCCTTTGCTAGCTATTGGATCATGAACCCAATGTTCTACGACAAAGAACTTGATGTTGCACGTAAAAAGAAGGGCCGACTCAATGTACAACATCAGGTTGTTGCCAAGCTTGACAGCAATCTTTAGGATTGGAAGGGAATGCAACTGAATGTGTTTAGATATGCAATCATGATCGATAGGTTCCTTGTCTCTTCTATCATCTACTTCTTGGCATCTTAGAGACTCTCTAACAAGGTGACTTGAAGTTAGAAAGGATCTACAAAACTTCGTTTGGATGGGGGATCTCAACATATGGGTCTTTCAAAGATTAAATGGGAAAAATACACTAGCCTGACGGAGGTGGTGATGCGAGCATTTTGGATGTGGATGCTTCGACCAATATGATGGTGGCCAAATGTCTGATTAAAGCCATGAATAAAGACAAAACTTCTTTGAACAAGCTCATCTTGAGAAACACTGGCAATTTTCAGAGAGCTAAATCTAATTTTTTACAACAACCGAGAATGATCTCCTCAAAACCAAGTTGGGGAAGTTTTTTGAAGGCCAGAATAGGGTCCAACAGTTTCCAGAACTGTTTAGCATGCCAGCAATTACAAAAGAGATGGGTTAAATCCTCTTCCCTGCTGCACAGAGCACAGATACTACTGTTAGTATTTACTCTCTTAGCCCTGATGCCAGTCCACAGCCCATTGTGAATAATCAGCCATTCCAAGTAGGAATGCTTGATATTATAAGGAAAAGCCCAAATAACTTTGAACCTGTATCTCCATTGATTGGCAGACCAATTACACCCCCATCTGGAGTTTAGCTTGTTAGCAATACTGAGAACAGAGCCTTTGTTGTGTTTGAAACAAGTCCAAATATCTTTGGTTACTTCAGTGAGATGAAGGTAGAAGATCCTGCATTCTTCAATTTTCTTCTTCAGGAGATACTTCCTTTCCAGCAGGATCTGCAGACAACCAGGAGAAAAGTGAGTCAGAGACAGAATATATTCATCAGATAACAACTCACCTGAGTTAAAAAACCAGGCCCAGTTTCTGACACCAAGTTTAAAACACTTGTGTTCTCTAATCTCGATCTCTTTGTTATTCCATAAAGCAATCCAACCTAACCAGGGAGATTCCTGAAGAAAAAAGTTAAGGTTAGTTGAATACTTAGAAATAGGAGAAAAACAGAGTTTAGCTTTCATCCAAGCGGACCAAAATCTGCAGGAAAGACTACTTCCAACAGGGACAAAGGGGGTAGGGGAGACAACAATATCCCAAAGATGATTGTTAGTCCAAGCCTTGTAATTTTTAATGTAAAACTTTTGAGTGTTTCTTTTAAGCAGACAAGCCCAAATGTCATTAGAGCTTATGGATCTGTAAACCCACTTAGAAGCCAAGTTCTCAGCCATTTTCATAGGGCAAATTATACCCAGGCCACCTTCATGTTTAGGCAGACAACAGATTTTCCAAGCCACTTTAGGAATTTTGTGGTTCTGGTCATTGCCCCCCCATAAGAATCTTCTAGCCAGAGAGATAATCTGATTAAGTTGTTTCTTTGAAGGACTCCAGCAAGCCAGAAAATACACAATGGACGGAAGGAGATAATGCTTCAAGACAAAACATCTGTGAGAAAGGGAGGCAAAAACATTATACCACCTGAGCATTTTTGACCTGAATTTTTGAAGCACCCAATCCCATCTTTGCTGCATAGAGACATTAAAACCCATAGGAATACCCAAAAGTCTAAAAATCACACGATCTTGCAACAAGCTACAGCCTATGTCAATAATACACTTGGGGATGATATGATTAGAGGACCAAAAACCAGTTTTGGTATGATTGATATGAGACCCACTGGCCAGACAGAAGGTTTTTAAACAGTCCAAGAAATTTTCAGCAAACCGAGGGTCAGCAAGAGTACACATATTAGTATCATCAGCAAACATTTGAAGCCCAAGTTGGCAATTAGAGTTGGGGATGGGTATGCCTTTGACTTTTCCATTAGAAAGATCATTATTCACAAGCCACCCAAGGGCATCACTAGAAATGGCAAACAAAAGAGGGGCCAAAGGGCAACCCTGCCTAATGGATCTAGCTATCTTAAAAGGGGGGGAAAGATGACCATTAAAGGCAACTCTGGACCAAGCATTCCCAAAGAGGGTACTAACATACTTAATAAAATTTTTTCCCAAACCAATATCATGAAGAGATTGGAGGATAAAGTCCCATTCAATTCTGTCATAGGCCTTGTCAAAGTCAACCTTAAAAAAATAGTAGCTGAGATCAGTTTCATTAGCAAATTCAAAACCTTCCCACAAAGAAATAATAGCATCCAGAATGTATCTGCCTTTAATAAAACCTTTTTGCATGGGGAGAATGATAGAATTCATAATAGGACTAAGCCTTCTAGCAAGGGCTGAGGCAAAAATTTTATAGACAGAATTGAGGCAAGAAATGGGTCTCCAATTATTGAGATCTTCCTTAGGTCCTCTTTTGTGGATGAGTCTAATAACACCCATATTCATGGAAGCAGACAAGGAACCTTTCCTAGTGGCCTCTTTCCAAATCTCCAGAAGGTAAGGAGTGATGAAGTCTTTTAGCTCTTTAAAAAGCTCATTAGGAATACCATCAATACCAGGAGACTTACCACTTTTCATTTTAACAATGGCTTCTTTAACCTCACCAGCAGAGAGGGGCAAGTCCATAAGAGCAGCCAGACCATGAGGGAGCGTTTTCACCCTGATAGAAGCTATATGGGCCCTGGCTCTCTGGATATCTTCCCCCCTCTTGGGAGGACTAGAGAAGACATTCTTGAAGAAAGAAGCAGTTTCATGTAAACAGTCTTCCATATCCACAGCAATGTCCCCATTACTTTTAGTAATTAGGGGAATGAAATCCTTACTTTTTTTTTGCTTGAGCATATCATACATATGAATGTTGGGTCTGTCAAAATTCTTATCCCAGAACTTTCTGGAGTTGGAAAGGGACCAGCTAGCATCCAGGTATTCCTCACATCTGAGCTTATGTTGAAGATCAATAAAATCCTTACAGGGGTTATTAGAATCATACACCTTGAGAGCTTCAAGGATTTTCTCTTTCCGGAGGGTTCTAGCCTTGACCACTTTGGCTTTATAAAAAGAAAAGATATTCTGAATATCTTTGACAGAATTATCCCAACTTTTGAAAGCAGGGATGTTCTGGGAGAAATGCCACGAAATGGCAGACTTAATTTGATTAATGAGCGAGGGAATTCTAAGAAGTCTAGAATCCAGGTGGGGCCATCCTGCTCTAAAAGGTTTGTGATTTCTCTTAAAGCACATACAAAGGGGAAAGTGATCAGACAGCAATAAAGAGTGATCAACATTAGCACTAATTTCATAGCAGTTATTACTATAAGCAGAATTAACATAACACCTATCAAGTCTGGCACCAAGAGCATTATAATTACTTTGATTGTTGTGCCAAGTGAATCCAGTGTGTTCAGAATAATCAATCAAATCAAGATGAAGACACAGAGAGTACCAAGCAGACTTTTCAGAGCCATAGATGCAATCACCTTTCATGTTAAGTCTGTCATTAATATCGGAAACCATATTAAAATCCCCAATGATGCAAACATTACCATGAAAAGATTTTAATTCATCCCAGCAAGCAGTTCTAGTACTCCTGCAGTTAGAGGCATATATACTGACAAGACAAACATCAAACGGAACATCAAGAGAAACAGCAACCCATTGAAGAGAAGGGCTTTTATAAACACTTTTGATGAGATGAGAAAACTTAGGGTTGACACCTATGGCAGAACCACCTTTACCCTGGTTATGATCAGTAAAAAACCAAGTGAAGTGACTATCAATGATTTTCAGCCGATGGACTAAATTATTGCCGCCGATCTTGAGCTCCTGAAGACAGATCACATCAGGAGGCTTAGAAAGATTTTTTTTCCAATTGCAGATGACTTTAGCTCTAACCGGATCAGTCAATCCTTTGCAGTTAAGAGAAACAATGTTCAGAGAATCCATAAAAAGTGACAGAAAAAAAAACAAAAGGAACTTAGCATTTAGATGCTTTACTAGGTTGAAGATTAGAATTAGAGGTTCTAATCCCCTCCTTCCTCTTAGTTTTGCCTTGTAGCTTAACAATAATGTCGTTGACCTTATTCAGAGCAGTAGGAAGTTCATGATCAACCTGCATCTCATTAGACATTTGAGACATTAATATTTCATCAGTTTTGTTAATCTCATCCATTAAAACATCTTCATCAAGATCTGAATACCTGACGTTATGAGCTTTTTTCTTACCTACTACCTTCCACTCATTAGTCTTACCATGATCTATAAAACCTTGTTTATCTTTTGATTCCATCACATTATCTTCTGAGGGGTGAATATTAGGGAGATTTTCCTTATTTGAGTCGTCTGGCTGACAGTCCCTGTAAGCTTCATCTGTATCCAAGAATGAGGAATCAGCAGCATCTAAAAGAACACTGAAAGGATTATTAATTTTCCCTGTTTTTTTCTTTGGGACTTTAGGGTTGGGCTTCTTGGTGTTCGCAGCAGAATGACCATGCCCATTGGATTTATTGATGGAAACCCCACGAACATCTGGAACAGGAGCCGCTGGAGCATTAGCAGAGCCTGAAGGGATATTGTTGAGCAAAGGACAATCTTTAATGAGATGACCCTGTTTAAAGCACTTGAAACAAGCATTAGGAAGATTCCTATATAAAATTTGCTGTTCATGAAGAAAGAGACCATCAGAATCCTTGATACGAATAGACTGTTTAATAGGTTTTGAAACATCTATTTCTATCATTAGCTGAGGGTCCCATTTAGGGTTTATTCCACCAGCCCTGGACTTCTGACCAAGAACTTTACCAAGCATAGCTCCTAGTTTATTCAGCCAGGGATAGAAATCAACAGGAAGATCAGGAAAATCCACCCAAATGGGAAGTTTAGTAGGTTTGGGGCCTTTAGGATTGAACCCCACATGCCATCTGAAGAAGGAAATAGGAACATTCTTAATAAGCCATTGACCTTCAGAGATAACTTTAAAAGCACTGGTAGATTCTTCAAAAAAAAACAGGTAATAGTTATTCGGAAGATATTGGACTTGCTTGACAAATAGACCCCGAGGCTCCCAATTTGTTTTCAGCCAGTTCCTGAGAACTTCCTGGGCAGGTCTTGGCCCATGACAGAGGCCAATGATCACTTTTTCAGTAAGCTGGGAATGCCAGTTTGAGAGGGAGTTCCTGTCAATAATGAACTCCTCCTCTTCCACAGGGTCCTTGTTGTCAAGGTTGAGGAAGTGAGGAGAGTCTACTACAGGGCTTTTACCTTTTTCCATAACTGTATGAAACCGAGGGGAGAGACACATACCTGGAACAAGTTCGCGATCGACACCAACCTGAGAATGGAGCTGCAACGAATGATCTGGCGAGCGGGTAACATCAGCAAATGTTCGAGAAGACGAGCCTTGACAGACGATGTCCTGTAAAGACATGGCGGCCCCAACAAGGGGGGAAGGAGAGGGGAGCCCCCCCACACCAAGCCCCAGACACTGAACAAGACAGAGTAATAGCAGAACCACGGCGAAGAGACCACACGAAGCAGAGGCCTAAATTTCATAGAACAGCCTAAATCTCTGCAAACTCACGTGATCTTCAGCAGGTCCACTTTTCAAAAGACACCCTTTTGCCAAAGACTCCTGTCAGGGTGTACGAATCAGTACGATTCATATCTGCATGTTCAATCGACAGAGAGAGAGAGACTCGGTGAACCAAGCCCTCTTTAAAAGTGGCAAAAAGAACTATATGTTCTCCCTTAGAAAAGCTTTGTATCTCTCTGGTATGCAGAGTCTTTTGTCTATCAAACAGGGCCCTCAGGACCAAAGTGTTATTATAAAGTCCCTTTCTCCCTGTAAATGGAGAGATGCCCTTCTGGACTGTTACTCCAGTGATAGATTCATCATGGTCCTTAAGTTGTAACCTCTGCCTTATGGGATCACTGCTTCCCTGTGCACTTTGTACTTTTATTACTTAATTTACTCTCTTTTCCTGTTGTCTCAAAAAAAAAAAAAAAAAGAAACACTGGCAATTTTTGTCTAATTGGGATCCCCTAGTGGAAAGTGCACGATCTAATTACTCTCTTATTCTCCCTGTGCACGATCTAATTACTCTCTTATTCTCCCTAATTCCCCATGTCCCCAAGGGCTCCGATCTTTTTGCACCATAAATAGTGATTGGAAGTGGGCTGCTAGAATTAGACACAACGAATCTATTTAGTTCCCTATTGCGGGTATCCTGAGAGTGGAGGTTGAGTACCTTCAAAGAAAAAAGAGACTCTTTTAAGAGCCTTTTGTTTTTTTTTTTCCTTTTGAGTACCTCCAAAGGAAAAAAAACAATATGAAACTCTTTTGTTCCATCAATGATGACTAGAAGTCGGTTGTTGATATTAGACAACACAATTCTATTTGGTTTTCAACTACAAGTATCACAAGAATGGGTATCGAGAAGCTCCAGAAAGCCAAGAGGTGATAGAACAAAGGTTTTTATATGTGGAGCACCTAAGGAACCAAGATAGAAGACACTAGATCAAGTTTGAGGACATTTACCCAAATCATAGAGTGAAATTTGAAACTAGTGCGTTTTAAGACATAGAGTCATGGGATGATGTGAAGACCCACCTCTTGCTTCACTAGAAACCTCCTCAAGTGAAGGATTTGAAGTGGCACAATGGAAAAAAATGGAGGATATTGTAAGAATCAAAAGGAATTTAGAATTTCATCACTCTCTAAACAAGAAGTGGTGTGTGAATTGGACCTCTATTAGATGGGACCTCAAGTTCAAGCACCTGTGGCATCCACTTATTGAAAATAAAAAAATTGGTCAGCATGTAGCAAATTCTTCATGAGGGGATCCAACGAAACTTACATGTTCTCACACTGTATAAGAGATGTTTTAGTGCCACATAAGAGATAGATCACCTTTTCTTTTCCTATCCCACGAGAATTATGACTTGCCACTACCTCAATGAAATTCCTTTTTTTGGATAATCAAGTTAACTAGAAGCAAGCCTTGCTCGGTGAAGTGATTGGTTGCTCTTACGCTATGTAGAATACTATTGAGAGCAAAGCACTCTAGATAATTTGGAACCAAAGATGTGTATTCAACTTCGACAAGCCTCCGAGAGAGTGGTCAATAGAAAAATCTCTTGTTTGTATATGTAGAAGGATTCATGATTGTAAGAACCCCGACCCCCCTCTCCCACTTATAGCACCACAAGATGTTCATCTTAAAAAATTGAAAGCGAAAACACAAGTAAGTCTCTTATGAAGGGAAAAAAAAGGTTATAAACCTTTTTTTCTGATTCGTTTTAAAAATCTGTTTTCTAATTCTAATCTAAAGCGGTTTTGTTAAAAATAAAAGATGTTGTTTTGTCACAAGTTACTCAAACCATGATGTAGATTCTAAGCATGAAATCATAGGCAATAAATAATATGTCTTGATCCATTTTATTGTTTCCTAAAGTAGTATAAAGTCAACAAAACAAAACCACTTTTTCATGTATGATTCGCCAAAACTAAAGAAGGAAAAAAGACAACCAGTTCATCATATGATATTCCCTATACATACTTCTTAACTCTAAATCAATGAACTTCTTATTTTCTTCATATTAACTCTACATCAACGAGCTTCTTGAGATAACTTGACAGTACTGAAAGAGAAACATTTTCTTAAAATACCAAAAAACACCTATTTAGAAGACTAGCGTAGAAAGAATGATATCTCTTCCATGCGTAGTTATTAAAACTCGCACACTTGAAGCAGCTAGAAATCTGTTCTGGAAAGTACAAAGGGAAGAAAATTTAGATCTATTAAATTGAAAAGATTATCAGTCTTTCAAAAATATCTATTCTTGAACTCACACAATAATACTAGGGGAAAGTGTTTAGCAGACTAATCAAATCAAATGTTTTTTTTTTTTAATTTATAGTACCAAGCCTTCTTTGAGAAGAGGGAAAAATTGAAAAATCAAAAGCGAGGGAGAGTCTTTACAAGAAAAGCATTATATTGTTCTTAAATTATATTGTTTATTTCTTCTCTCTAAAATAATAGTCTCTTGAAAGTTACATCGGGCTAATGATAGATACAGCATTGACGATGCATAGAGTTCCCTTTTTGTTGTCCCTTTCATGTGGGGATTGTGTCTTTGTCAACAAAAACGCTAAGGAAAATCCAAAGTTCATCCATTTGTATAGAACATGACATGGAGGTGGGTAGACACGCAGAAAAGGACGGAAGGACAACAAAATTCGTTCAATGATTACATTGGCAACCATTAAGCATGGGAACTGAACTTGTGTTGTATGTGACATGGGCATTGGACGTGTGTAGTTGTCCTCCATAATGTCCTTCTACAAGCAAGAGGCTATGCGCACCTCATGATCTGTTTCTCCTGAACAAGTGAATCGATTCCTCTTCCTTGTGCTACAACTCCTTAGGATGTTCTCTAATTAGGATTGAAGCTTTTGCCCTACACCTTCTTGTAGCTTTTTTGGTAATGGTTTGGACTGCTTTTGGGCAATTATTGTGGTCGAGCCTGCCTCTGCATTGTGGGATAAGGAGAATCCCATGGGCATTATTGCCCCTTCTTTTTTATAGATGTTCTTTTAATTAATTCATGCAAGGAAACTTCCTCTTAAAGAAAAGAACTCCTAAACTATGAGGATCTCTGTGTACCCCTTTGTTTTTTTTTTCAATGGAGGTTCGGCAAGTGCCTTCTCCCCTGAGCTTTAATTTTGAAAAACAATTATATAGGTGAATGGACATAGTGCCCACGGAACCCCTCGTATCCCACAAAGTAGAGGTTAAACAAGATTACAACTAGTTTTAACTGATTTTAGACTAGCCAAAGCCATTAGATGTCCAATCCGAAGATTGAACTCTTGACCACCTTAAGAGACCAAAGTCTCAACCCCTTTTTGATAAGCCGCACATAAATTCTATAAAAATTTCGTTGAAAAAAGAAAACTTTTATGTCTCGATTACTGTCCCTTGACCCATATGATTATCTTTGTCGAGTAGTACATAGATTCATTGTGGCCTACTGTAGTCATTATAATGTATACTTGCTATTGCCCCTCAACCAATGCAAGGATCCGTATGTGACCCATGTGCAAACAATACAGTCTATTTTTCTTCGATTTAGGTAAGTAGACAAATTTGTGTATGTATGTGTGGAGAATGGAGTGAGTCCAAGAAAGTGGGTTTTAATGTCTCTACCAAAGTCCTCTTTCTCTCTCTCTCTCTTTCTCTCTCTTCGGGCTCTGACTGGACAAACCCGCCTCCTTTATTGCCTCTTGGATCATCAACCGGATGCTCCACATCAAAGAATCCGACGTTGCACATAAAAATTGGGCAATCTGAGCGTGCAAAATCAGATTCTTGATGGAAAAATTCGATGTGCAGCATCGGATTCGTGATGTTAGAGAGAGAGAGAGAGCGGCTACATAAAATGAAAAGCAGTGTAAGCAATAAATACATGTGACGGACATATCTATTCATGTGACACGGATATTGAGACTCATGAACCAAATCAATTGGCAACAGATGCTGTTGGATGAGGCGGTTGGCTGCTCAGCGAGGCTGTGGAATACCAACAGGGTTGAGACTCTTTGGAAGATTTGGCGGGAGCAATGTGCTGTCAATTTTGGCCAATCTCCTAAGGAATGGTCGATCGAGAAATCCTTGTTCCTTCTAGGTAAAAGAATCTCCCGAGATAAGAGATATCCACTGTTTAGATATCACTGTATTTATCTCCTCGAAAACAACCTGAAACCCAAATGGGTTCCACTTGAGGGTGATGATAGATTTATCCGCCTCATTTGTAATGCCCTCTAGCTTTCCATACTCCTCCCCTCCAATGTGGGATTTGGGGGGTCCCATGGGCACTAGTCCCTTTCACTTGTAACTTTTCTTTATTTTAATTAAAGTCCGGGAGAATAGGCTAAGGCCAAACTTCCTTTTATTAAAACAAAAAAGCTTTTCGATAGGTGAAGGAGTAGATAAGAGGAAAAAGAACAACTGTGAGCGAAGCGCAATGAATTGTAAACAATACATACAACAACTTCGGGGGAGGAGACTTTGCATATGGAGGTAAGCTGCTTTTTTTAAATAAAGGAAGTTCGACCTTAGCCTACTCTCTCAGACTTGTATTAATAAAAAAAAGTACAATTGAAGGGGACTAGTTCCCACAGGACCCCTCGAATGCCACAAAGTAGGGGTAAATTTTACATAGTTTAAATGGCATTACAAAGAAGGTTAATCACCCTCCTCATCTGGGGCCCACTTGGGTTTAAGCTTCTTGTCGATCCGAAGGAGCACTTGATGATGCCTAAAGGGGGGGGTCTCTTATAGTTAGCGATTCTTTTGCCAAGGAGGAACAGGGATTTCTCAATCGACCACTCTTTGGGGGAGTCCCCAAAGTTGTAAGCACATCTTTCTCGCCAGATCTTCCATAGGACCTCCCCCCCTGATGGCGTTCCAGAGAGCCGCAGAGCAGCCGATCGCTTCTCCCAGCAGAGCTTGTTTCCAGCTCTGGTAATCTGCCAGAGCTTGTTGGAGTAGGAACAAGTAAAGAAGATGTGAGCAACATCTTCAATGGACTGGTAGCAGCACTTGTACCAAGAAGGCACCCCACAAATTTTCTTTTTCATTACTTTTTTCTTTGTGGAAGACCTTACAAAGCTTACATGAAGTTATAGAGGAGGTTGATAAACCTCGCATCCCCATCATGCGGAGCCCACTTGGTTTTAAGCTTATTGTTGACATACTGCAGCTCTTTGTGATGTCTGAAGGGGGGCGTTTTCTTACAGTTTGCAATTCTTTTGCCGAGAAGGAATAAGGACTTCTTGATCGACCACTCCTTGGGGGTATTGCCAAAGTTGTGAGCGCATCTTTCCTGCCAAATCTTCCAAAGGATCTCTCCCCTAATCGCATTCCACAACGCCACAGAGCAACCGATCGCTTCACCAATGAGGGCTTGCTTCCAATTGATTTGTTCTTGGAGCCCCGCAAAACAACCAAGGACCCTCCATAACTGAAGGGATTTAGGGCAAGCAAAGAACAGGTGACCAATATCCTCTTTGCTACGGCAACATCGCTTGCACCAGGGCGGAACACCATAGATCTTGTTAGCTTTTGCATTGGTCCATATTCCATGGTATAAAATCACTACAACAGATCGATGGTATACCGAGGGAAATGAACGCGGCTTTATTTGCTGCGATGCCGGTGTAAAGGTCGGTATGCACGTCGGTACCAAAGCGTCAGTATAAGCATCGGTATAAGCATCGTTATATGCGTCGGTATAAGCGTCGGTATAGGCGTCGGTATATGCGTTAGTAATACAGGCGCCCATATCGAGGCCTCTGCTGGACGTACCGTCGCATATACCGTCGCCTGTTGGGTGTACCGACACTTATTCAGATGACATTACTGGGAGTACCGTCGCGTATACCGACGACCATACGTGCAAATTTTTTTTTGGGCAGAGTGTGTTTTCTTTTGCTACAGCAACATTACCATGATGTTGCTTAACAAAAGAGAATCCACTCTGCCCAAAAAAAACCGAGTACATGTGATGTGTACTCTAATGTCAACCGAAATATGATTTCATGAAACAGAGTATTATTGGACACAAAAGAGATAATCAGAATGAACCATGAACCATGTACAAAAGAAGTTATATATTTCAATAATGAAGCATGTACAAGAGTGTGGCAAACCACTGTCATATATGACGCTTTTACAAAATGTGGCAAAGCAATGCATTGCCATATGAAAATCAAATACAAAATTTTGGTGTTCCACTGCCATACACATACAAAGAACATTCCATATCAACAGTCTTGCAACAAACAACATTAATGGAATGAGATAAATTCACATGAAAATTACAAACAAGTAAAAACCAAGTTTATAAATTAATTACCTCATCGCAAATGCTCCCATGAAACGACCGCACCGCATACCTCCAAGTCCTCCAATAGTGCAATCAACCCATGATGATATCCGTAAGACTCCTCTGTTCGTGTTGGAGGACGACCCATTGCCAGCTCTTGAAACAAATATACAAAAGATTAGAGGAACATACATGAGAAATTTAACACAAATAAATTCAATAATTGAAATGGTACTTACAAACTGATGACGCATCGTGTCATATCCGCCGCTGCCCAAATGTGAAGGTCCAACCGTATCTAAATGTGTGGCTGCGGCATCTCGCTGCTGGCGATATCGGTCAGGAGTCTGCTGTTGCTCGTCATGAATCACGTCCCAATCCTCAGCATCTAACCATACAGGCTTTGGTAAGCCTGCTTTGAAAGCATCACGAGCCTCGGATCGTCGATGGGACATAACCTCACGTGTGGTGTCCAAAATCCACTCTGAACTGACAAGAGACTGTCCATCGGCTGGTCGAAACTCCTGATAAATGGTCTGTGTGATATAATTCTTCCGATCTTTATCCTGCTCACTCCATTTCAGCATGATAGAGTGTCCAAACTGGATGGAGCAAAGCTTCGTATGCGTGCACACATTGCTTTGCTAGTCGCATCCATCATCAGAGCTCCATCTCGGATACTATACACCTTGGAGTCATCATGGTCATGAGCACCCCAAGGTGTATGTGGTGTTCCACGTGGTGTACTGCGTGGTGTACCTACATCTGAGGTACTCGTCCTAGGAGAAGAAGCGGGCGACACAACGTCCATCGCACTGCCTCCACAACAGCCACCTCCTCCACCTCCAGACCTACCTATAGGTCCACTCCTAGAACCTCCTGCTCTAGAGCGTGACCTCGATCTACGAGACAGGCCAGAACCTATATCGTGCAGAGGTGTCGAATGCACATGTCTACTAGTAGACCAGTAGGAGACATACCTCCTATGGGAGTAGCACCACCCGCAGGAGTGACACTGGCAGGAGTGACACTGGCAGGAGTGACAATGATGGGAGTGAGGCCAGCGGGAGTGAGGCCGGCAGGAGTAAGGCCGCCAGGAGTGAGGCTAGGAGGAGTGCTACCACGAGCGATCCAATACTGTGATGCAACGGCCATATATGCGGGAGGAACCTGAGAGATGAACTCCAAAAACTGTTTCTCTGTCATGGAATGTGGAGTGACTGGAGGACTGTCTCCCATCATGCTCTGTAATAAAAGTGTTGTCCATGAGACCATAGTGCACTGTATTTAATATACTCCCAATCACATCCTTTTGCGAGTTCTTCTTCTTTTTCAAAGATATCTTCACCCGCTGCTTTTGCTTATGAAACCGTTGTATCTAGCCATCTGCTCGTTGGAAAAGGTGGAAGAGGTCGAAGATTTTCTGGAAGAGGAAAAAATCGAGTGGAACGATTTCTTCGAAACTGAGCTCTTTCCTTTGCGTTAGTTTCCTTGGCAAGCTCATACCTTTCTAATCACTTCTGCATAGGCTCAGAGTTAACTATGCAAAACTTCATTGCCTTCTCTCTAAAAGCTGCATCCATTTTTCTTTGCAATCCTTTAGCTTGTGGTTCATCGCCTACAAGACAAACATCTTCATCATCGCTCCATAAGCGAGGCATTTTGGGATCCGACATACGTAGAAACTCAGTTATGAATACAAGAGATTCTTGTA
The DNA here is from genome assembly GCA_020310875.1 of Ceratopteris richardii. NCBI lineage: Eukaryota > Viridiplantae > Streptophyta > Polypodiopsida > Polypodiales > Pteridaceae > Ceratopteris > Ceratopteris richardii. The sequence continues at coordinate 169,926,736 of CM035424.1, read as the reverse complement.
CAAGCCATCCCTCTGCCATGCTACCGTCTAGACGTGCTCTCTATGGAACAAACCCTTTTAATGTCTTCATAAAGCGCTCTAAGAAGAACACCCATCGACTATGGACAGTTCGTGCTGTTGCAACTTCATCTACCACATGAACCAGTAAATGAAGTTGAATAGTGAGAATACTTGTGGGAAAGTATTTCTCTACCATACAAACAACCTCAATAGCATTGAGTTTTGCACTCTCTATGCTATCTCTATTTATCTCTTTAGAAGATATCCACGGTACTAAAGAACTAATTTTATAAATGGTTCTTCGTACATCCTCTGAAAGACAAACTTTTAGGGCTACATGGAGCACAAACTGTAAAAACTTGTGCCAATCATGAGACTTGAGTCTTGCAAGATCGTCATTTCGTGTGAAAGCAGTCTTTAGACACCTCATGCATCCAGTAGGTGTCCGAAACTCTGAAACTATTTTCTTCACTTGTTGCTCTTCCATCCTGCGAAGCACCCAAGGAGCTCTTGGTAACGATACTGTTCCGTTGGGCTTAGTAATTGCCCACAACTCTCGCATACGACCTCGCTCTTCTAAGTCCTCCCTTTGTGCTTCGATTTCTTTCTTTCCGATCAAAGTTTTCCAAAGAATCTCTCCCACATTCTTAAAAATATGCATCGGGTCCACCAAATGATTGATCAACAATTCACTCCAATAAGGGAGTTCATGAAAAATGGATAACCGTTTCATGCCAGCAACTAGATTTTCTGAATCCCACAGTTGTTTCCAACCGCTAGCTTTCATTTGGTGTTGCACTTGTCGACCAATTTGTCCTTCACGTAAAACATGTCCATCAGGTAAATATCTATGATATCCTTCATAGACAGTTTTACGTAGTGCTTTGGAATAGCGTGCTTCGAGTCGTGGTCCGCATAAAGGACAAGCATGGTAACCCAAAATCGATAAACCTGAACATTCACCATAACCAGGCTAATCATGCATTGTCCACATAAGTATGCCTTGCACTCGCAGGTCTTGTCTTCTTATACGTTGAGACATGTCACGCACAGTAATCCCATCCCATAAAATGCACAGTTCTTCCAAAAGTGGTCCAAGATATACATCCATGTTTTTTACCTTATACTTACCTGGTACAATAAGAGCTAATAATAAATGACCTTTCTTTGTGGCCAACCATGGTGGGATATTATAATTGACCAAACATACAGGTCATGTGTTCCATGAAGAACTACGTAATCCAAATGGATTCACTCCATCCATAGCTAGGCCTAGATGTATGGACCGAGGCTCACTAGCAAACTCTGGCCACTTACTATCTATGTGCTTCCAAGCATCAGAGTCAGCAGGCACTCGCATTACATTATCTGTAGACCTGCTCTTTGTATGCCATGACATTAACTCAGCTATAGATTTGCATCTAAACATGTTCTTAATTCATGGAATGATAGGAAAGTGGCCAAGAACCTTTGCGGGGATTGCTTCGCCTACAACGTCTTCTCTAAATCTATTTGCTCCACACTTTGGACATACGTGGAGATGCTCATACTCATTCCGAAAGAGAATGCAATCATTCGGACAAGCATGAATTTTAGTATAATCCATTCCAATGGACTGTAAAAGCTTTTTCGCATCTCCACGTGTTGGAGGCATGTCATTGCTCTCTGGCAAAAATTGATCTTTAAGAAGCCTGCAATAAGCAATTAAAACGATATTAGTAAATAAAGTTATTGTGATACAACAATGAAATCCAATTTGTTCTCCACTTACCTGAACAATTTAGTGACACTAGTATCTGACCATCCATAAATGGATTGCAGATTGAGCATCGCGAGTGACGCACGTAGTATAGATATCTTTGCTCCGTGGTAAACGAGCTAGTCTTCACATGTTTTCATATTCTTCATCGACTTCTGATCGTGGAATTTCTGTTGTGTCCATGAAACTCTCGACACCTTCTCCACCATCATGATCTTCCCATGTCATAAAATGCTTCAAGCATCTCTTCCATATGTTCATTCTGTGTAATATTATTAGTACTTGCTTGTACGTCTAAGTCCCTTTTTGCTCTCTTTTGTCCACGAGAGGTTACCGGTGCAATGTCATTTGGGTCCATCTGCTCACCTGGGAGACCATGCGAATGATAGCGTAGGTTTTCCAGTCAACTCCTATCAAAGGATCCATACTCTCTAACATGTGTAGTACAAATCCTTCGTTTCCGATAAATTTGATACTTGCACTGTGTGCAAGGACATGCCATTCTCTCTTCAGGATCCAAAGAAGCCATCTGCTACAATATGGACATTTTTGAAAATTTGTTTTTTTATTAAACCTAAAAATCATACTCTTAAAGACTTAAACCTGAAATACTAAACCTAAATACTTAAATACCTAAAAAACTCAAAACCCTAATTTTGAAACCCTAATCTATATAACTATCCTATTTTATGTATATATTCAGAATTTTAATTGATCCTATTTTATATATATATATATTTATTTATTCAGATTTTTTTCCTCTTAATTGAGTTATATGTATGCCTAAACCCTAAAACCCTAATTTTAAAGATCTAGACCTAAATTATGTATATTTCTATACACATGTGTATATACATGTATATATGTATTATATGTGTATGTGTATGTGTGTATATATCTTATGTAGGTGTTAAAACCCTAAAACCCTAATCAAAATGACCTAGACCTAAAACATGTATATATATGTATGCATGTGTATATATATGTGTATATGTATATCTATATTTTAGCATATTTTATTGTGTATATTTTATTATCTATATAATTATCCTACTTTATATATATATATATATATATATATATATATATATATATATATATATATATATATATATATATATATATATATATATATATATATATATATATATTATTTATATATTCAGATTTTTTCTTAATTAAACCTATTTTTATATATTTTATTATATATATTTAATTAAATTATTTAAAACACTAGTTCTTTTTATATTTATTTATCTATATAATTATCCTATTTTATATATATATGTATTTATATATTCATATTTTTTCCTTTTTTAATCCTATTTTTATATATTTAATTATATATATTTAATTAAATTATTTAAAACACTAATTCTTTTTATATTTATTTATCTATATAATTATCTTATTTTATATATATATTTATTTATATATTCAGATTTTTCCTTACGTAATCCTATTTTTATATATTTAATTTTATATATTTAATTATATATATTTAATTAAATTTTTTAAAACACTAATTCTTTTTATATTTATTTATGTATATAATTATCTTATTATATATATATATTTATTTATATATTTAGATTTTTTCCTTATGTAATCCTATTTTTATATATTTAATTTTATATATTTAATTTTATATATTTAATTTTATATATTTAATTATATATATTTAATTAAAACCCTAATCTTAAAGATCTAGACCTAAAATATGTATATTTTTGTATGCATGTGTATCTACATGTATATATGTATTATATGTGTATGTGTATGTGTGTATATATGTTATGTAGGTGTTAAAATCCTAAAACCCTAATCTTAAATATTTAGACCTAAAATATGTATATTTCTGTATGCATGTGTATCTACATGTATGTATGTATTATATGTATATGTGTGTTTGTGTATATATGTTATGTAGGTATTAAAACCCTAAAACCCTAATCAGAAAGACTTAGACTTAAATCTGAAATACTAAAACCTAAATACTTAAACACATATAAAAATCTAAACCCCTAATCCTAAAACCCTAATCATATTATATATATATATATATTTATTTATATATTCAGATTTTTTTATTATTTTTTTATATATTTTTTCTTAATATAAATATAATTGAGTTATATGTATGCCTAAACCCTAAAACCCTAATTTTAAAGATCTAGACCTAAAATATGTATATTTCTGTATGCATGTGTATCTACATGTATATATGTATTATATGTGTATGTGTATGTGTGTATATATGTTATGTAGGTGTTGAAACCCTCTCACTCTCTCCCTTGGCTTTCTCCTTCTCTTTCTCTCTTTGTCTCTTTCTCTCCTCCCTTCTGGGTTCTCACTACACATAAATCTGCCTCCTTTTCTAGCTATTGATCATGAACCCAACGCTTTACAACAAAGAACCTCATGTTGCACGTAAAAAAAAGGGCCTACTCAATGTACAACATCAGTTTCTTGCCAAGCTTGAGAACAAGCTTTAGTATGTTCAGATATGCGATCATGATCGATAGGTTCCTTGTCTCTTCTATCATCTACTTCTTGGCATCTTAGAGACTCTCTAACAAGGAGAGTTGAAGTTAGAAAGGATCTACAGAAACTCCGTTTTGATAGAGGATCCCAATAGATGGGTCTTTCAGAGACTAAATCAGAAATATACACTAGCCCAATGGACATGGGTGGTGTGAGCATTCTAGATGTGGATGCCTCAGCCAATGTGGTGGTGGCCAAATGGATTATTAAAGCCTCGAATAAAGATAAACTTCTTTTGAAGAGCTCATCTTGAGAAACACTGATAACCTTTCTCTAATTGGAATCCCCAAGTGGAAATTGCACGAGCTAATTACTCTGTTATTTCCCTAATTCTGCTCGGCCCCTTCTTCCTTAGACTCAGTCATCTTGCAGAGGCTGCCCTTCTCTCTACAAAGCTCTAAATCATGTGATTAAGAATACATTGGAAAGGTATCACTATCTAGATTATGTTTCCAAATTATCAAGTCATTTGGTTCATTAAATTCAGGGACATTGTAGTTTTACAGTCTCGGGGTCATCTTCCACACATCCCTGAAAAATTGGGATGCCATCAAATAAGTGTTAAGCTTATTGCTTCTTCATTGGTTGTTGTAAATGAGGGCTTTTATGCATTATAGCAAGTCAACCTTATGTACGACACTCCCTTAAGAGGATTTTTTTCCAATTGTATTTTTGGTGGCTACTTTGAGTGTTTGAAGTCATAACTTCCATCCATATTTAGAAGGTTTTTGTGAGCGAGTCAAGGTTCACAAGTCATATGTTTTGCATCAACTTGTTCTTGTTGATGTTTCAAAATATCTATCAGGTTTCCTTGCACTAACCACAAGCCTTCAAGGTCTATTTTACATATTCAAAGAGCTAGGGCTGGTCTTATGCTAGTTTGTTGGAATATGTTCACCACTTCACAACTCTACTTCCAAGCCTCTCAAAGCTTCTCCAATTTATCTAAGTGGTATGAGAACAACTTCAAGATGGGAGATGGCTTTCCATTAATGATTGAGAAGTTTGATAGATGCAATTGTGCTTCTTAGCAAACCCGAATGGAGGCTTATTTGCAAGGAAGAAACCAATATGGGATTTAATCAGGTGATGAAGTATTGCCTTTTACAAGATCCAAAGGAGGACCTACTCAAGAAGAACTTGGTATGCAAGGGATGCTCAAGCAAGGTCATAAATACTAAACTTTATCTTTGATGTTCTATTATCGCATGTTAAAGGATGCAAGACATCTCAAGAGACTTGGGATGTCCTAGAGAGTTTCTTTTCTCCTAGCACAAAGGCAAGGAACAATCATCTTGGAATGATCTCAACCAGATGAAGAAGACTAAAAAATAAAGCATCATAGAGTTTTTTTACAAAGGTGAAGGAGGTTGCTAATCAATTGGCATCCATTGGAGAGCTGATTGAAGAAGACGTCATCATGAGGTAGATATTGAATGGGATTAGAGGTGACAAGCAATGGCAATCTTTCATCATAACCAATGATCCCATTATGGGTGTGCAAAATCTTTCATCATAACCAATGATCCCATTATGGGTAGCCATATCTAGGGTTTCCCCCCACAGGATACCACTCAGCCTTCGCTTCCTGCTACATGCCCCTATCTCTGGTAAAAGCCCGAGACCCGACGGGCTCACTAATGAGTTCTTTAAATCCTTCAAGTTGGTGGTTGCCACCCCTCTTCGTCTGGTTTGGCAAGAGGCGCTCAAGTTTGGTGCGCTTCCATCTTGTCTCAACAATTGCATTATCAAGTTAATACACAAAAAAGGGGAAAAGAACAGAATAGAGAACTGGCATCCTATTACAATGCTCCAAACAGGATACAAGATCATTGCCAAAGTCATTGCCAACAGAATCTCTTGCCACTTGAGAGCGTGGTTAAGCGAGGACCAAAAAGGTTTCATCAAAGGCAGATCAATTTTGGAAACCATTATAGATATCTGGGAAGGTCTTGAATTTGCAAATGAGTCTAAACAAGACGTGGTCTTCCTCAAGATCGACTTTGATAAAGCCTACGATAGGCTAGAATGGGACTATATTCTGCAGTTGCTCCAAGATCTTGGTTGTAGTCAGAAATTCACCAAGATGATCGCGACCCTTCTCGGTAACGCATCGACCCAAATTAACATTAATAGAAAACTTTTCAAGGTGATCAAACTTAGAAGATCTATCAGACAAGGGTGCCCATTGGCTCCCGTTCTCTTTTGGGATTCCTTTGGGGTTTGGCATCTCTATGGAACAGCGGTGGAACTGGGTGCTAGCCAAACTTGAAAGCAAGCTTAACTATTGGAGAGGTATGCAAATCAATCTTGTTGGTCATGCCATGGTTATCAACATGTTCCTCTTATCATCTACCATTTATTTCCTTTCTTGTTGGAGACCGAAAGAGCAAGATCTGTCCAAACTGGATAGTATTTGTAGAAACTTCCTTTGGACGGGCGACCACAATAGGAGGGGGGTGCCTAAAATCAAATGTCATCCATCTTTACCAGCCATAGAGATAGTGGGGGTGTTGGTATCCGACATTGGGTGCATGGCTAACAAACTCATGGCCAAATGGATGGTTAAGGCTTGGTGCAACAGGGAGGCCTCGTGGGCCAAGTTGATCTTCAGAAACAAGAATGAGTTGGCTCTCATGGGTTTCCCAAATTGGAAGAATCTTGACCTTGCTGTTTTCCCCGATCCCCGTCTTCCTGAAAGGCTCAAATCTCGTGTGCTTCCTATGGAAGAGTTGGAATAAAGTCAAAAGCTACACCAGAATAAGTGAAGACCGGAAGTGGGCAGCCGGTATCAGACAAAACGACTCTATCTGGTTTCCGATCCATGGCATCCGGAGTGTGGAATCTTGGAACATTCAAAATGCCAAGAAGTTATGGAACAAAGGCTTCAAGAAATGGAAACATCTCTAGAAACAAGACACCAACCACTGGATCAACTTCGAGGATATTGACCCTTGCGTCAACATTTTGTACGAAGAATGGAACACTTTGCAAAGCAGATGTCTCGCCTGGGACCGACACAAAGTTCACCTTCTCATGGGACATGACAAGTCGAGCTCGCTTGGTCTCAAATGGCACAATGGGAATAGCCTATCAAAAATCCCGAACATCAAAGAAACGATTGACTATCAGGTTAACCTCAAGAAGAAGTGGTGCCTGTCTTGGACGCGGCTTCGGTGGGACATGAGGTTCATGGCTATCTGGCACCCCCTCATAGAAATCAAAAAGTCTGTCCTCTTATGGCCAATTCTTCATCATGGAATCTGGACCAACCTTAAGGCTAGCAAATTTTGTGGGATTCCTCCTTGGTGCAAACGCTGCTACCAATCTATCGAAGATGTATCACACATCTTCTTTACCTGCCCCAACTCCAATAGACTCTAGCAGATGGTTGGAAAGAAAATTAGACTTCAGAAACATCTCAGTTGGCAGCAGGCCCTGCTGGGAGAAGCAATCGGCTGCTCCGCGACTCTCTGGAACGCCATCAGAGGGGAGGTCCTATGGAAAATCTAGCGGGAAAGATGTGCTTTCAACTTTGGTGACCCCCCCAAAGAGTGGTCAATTGAGAAATCGTTGTTCCTCCTTGGCAAAAGGATTTTTAATTGTAAGAAATCCCCCCCTCCCCCCTTCAGGCATCATCAAGTAATCCTTTTGATCAATAACAAGCTTAAACCCAAGTGGGCCCCACATGAGGGTGATGAGAGGGTGATTAACCTTCTTTGTAATGCCATCTAAGCTTTGTAAAAGCTTCCCCTGGTTTGTGGGATTTCGGGGGGTCCCGTGGGCACTAGTCCCCTTCTCTTGTACTTTTCTTTATTTAATTCAAGTCCGGGAGAGTAGGCTAATGCCGAACTTCCTTTTTATTAAAAAAAACAAACAATTATTCTCAAGATCAACAACATGAAGACTCATTGCTCTTGATGAATCTAAGCCATGAGGAAGGTAAAGAAGATGATCATTTATTCTACATAGATTCAGGATGTTCAAATCATGTTGCAAGTAACATAGTCTCTTATCTGATTTGTAAAGTCCAAAGCATAAACATGAAGTACAAACAAGGGGTGACACAAATCACAATGCGGAGAATATTGGTATTGTAAAGGATTTCAATGGAACCTTAAATATTTTGAGCAAGCTACTCTATGTTCCTACTATTATAGGATGTTGAGATATCAAGCTCAACATGTGATGTTCCAGGATGACACGTACCAGTTTTTCGTTTCTCTGACATGTATAGTGGTCACGCCAATATATGTCAGGGATACTTCATTGAGCTTTATTAGATTTATCTATCGAGAGTGATGGCACATTTGTTCCTTGCTAGCTCACCCATTCGCGGACATTAGGTTTTTCCTTATGTACTGATCTTTATATATTGCACTTGTTGTATTCTTCTTTTTAGGTCATTCTTATACATTCCTTTTTATGTAATAGAAGAAGAAGATAATTTTTCTTCCTTGCCTCAGTCTGTGTGTGCTTATCCATGAGAGTGAGAGTGTGTGTGTGAGCTCTCTTCCTTATCTCCTTCCTCGTGACATGGTATCAAAGCTAGCGTGGCTGTAGATTGCTCGTGGAGAGGGCAATGGTGAAGAGTATGCAGCAAGGCGTGGAGAAAATGCGAGTCACAAATGACCTCGGGTTGCTACAAAAATCTCGACCTGAAGGTAGAAGACCTCAAAATATTTAGGAGCCATCTCGACCTCCATTTCAAGCCCGCAGAAAAAAGAGGTCAGTTTCAGAAACTGTAAGTTGCCTTGTGTTTGGCAACAATCATATATTCCAGATCCAGATTTTCAAGCTATTCGGTGTACTATTGATACACTAAAGTGTGTTTTTCTGAGATCGAACTATCACATCATAGTGCGACAGTGTTCAAGCAGAAGTGCTACTTGTAGTGGTTTGCAGTGTTGTGTATTGCTACAGAAATGACAAACGCAGATGGAATGAATCAGCTTATGAGTGATAAGCTGGACAAGAACAACTTCCATGGTTCGAGATTCAGAATGACGAATTTCCTAATGGGAAGAGGCTAATGGAAGTACATCGAAGGAGATAACAAAAATGCTTCGCAGTTACCAAAGAGGAATCGGACTACAGAACAGATACGAGCATATGAGGAATGGAATCAAGGAGTGTTGGAGATAGACGTCTATGGAAGCACACGAACAACACAAGGAAGAAGAAGAAACTTGGAGCACAACACACAATACCGATTGTATTACTAGAGAATGTACAAAGATAAGTAGCCCATTAGGGCAATAGACGTATGTACAAGCCGGGGGAAGAAAACCTCCTAAAGAGGGAATAAAGTGCCCCGATAGTCCTAGAGTGTTCACACACATCACTACCTAAATATATCAACCAATCCCCCCTGGGAGTGATGCGGTGAACAAGTAGCTGGCACTCATGTATAAGAAAGTGCCAAGCTATGTGGAAATCACTCCACAAAAGGAAGTAAGCCCAAAGCTTTGCGGAAAGCTTCAAACTTCTCCCTAGGCAGAGCCTTCGTGAAAAGGTCTGCAATGTCCTCCTGTGTGGGCACATATGCCAAGCTGATCTACCTAGCAGAGAACCTCTCCCTGAAAAAATGCTAATGCACCTCAATGTGCTTAGTGCGAGCATGGAACACAAGGTTCCTCGCAATGGCCAATGCGCTCTGACTGTCAGTGAAGATGGTGGTGGCAGAAGACTGACCAACACCCAAATCAGCCATAAGGCGTCTGAGCCACACACACTCAACAATCGCTCTGAAAGCTGCCCTATACTCAGCCTCATAATTGGAAGAGGCCACAGTACGCTGCTTCTTGCTCAACCAAGATATGCATGAGCTACCAAGCATGAAGCAAAATCCACTAGTGGACACACGAGTGTCATAGCAACCATCCCAATCAAAGTCAAAAAAAGCATGCAAATTTGGCGGTAGTGATCCCCCCTTGGGATAAAACAACCCAAGTAGCCAAGTACCACTCAAGTAGCGAAAGATACGCTTAACCCCCTGCCAATGCTTGACTCCTGGGCAATGCATAAACCTGCTCATTTGTGAGACAACAAACTGAATATATGGCCGAGTAATGCATAAGTAAATCAAGCATCCAATTGCTGATAGAGAACAACATCAAATGCATCTCCAACATCATGAAGACTCAATCGTAAACCTATCTCCATAGGAGTGGAAATAGGCTTACAGTATTCAAGGCCAAAACACTGCAATAATGTGTCAACATATTTTGTTTGACACAAAGCCATTCCACCATCAACGTGCATAAACTGAATGCCCATATAATGATGCAAAGGCCCCAAATCAGACATCTCAAATGAGGCATGCAAATCAGCCTTAAAATCAGCAATATGCCTCTCATGAGGACCAGTGAGCAGCATGTCATCAACATAAACCACAATGATCAGAAGTACATCATTAGCACGCTTAACATATAAGGTGCTTTCAGTTGGATTGTTCTCAAAACCATGTGCAATCAGATAGGCATGTATCTTTTCATACCAAGCACGTGCTGCTTGCTTTAAACCATATAATGCCTTCTTTAACCTGCACACTTGGTTCTCATGCCCTTTCTACACAAAGCCACAGGGCTCAAAAACATACACTTGTTCATGCAAGTCACCATTCACAAATGCAATTTTAATGTCCAACTGATGTACATTCCAACCATTATGAGCTGCAAGTGCACAGATGCTCCGAACAGTAGTCATAGGGCATGTAGGTGCAAAGGTCTCATCAAAATCAATGCCTCTTTCCTATGCATAACCCTTTGCAATAAGCCTAGCCTTATACCTGTCAACTGTACCATCAGGTTTATGCTTCAGCTTGTATACCCACTTAGTGCCAATGGCCTTCTTGCGAGGAGGCAAGTCACATAAGGACCAAGTACCATTCTTCATTATAGGATCATATTCAGATTGCATAGCAGCCATCCAATTTTCTGAATTTTGTGCTTCATCAAACAAAACAGGCTCAGTCTCATCATAGAGACTAGATGCAGCCATAGCATAGCAATCTGATGCAAAAGAGGCACTATGAGAGCCTGATCGAGTATGATATGACATAGGTGCTTCTAATTTGCTGTCACGCAAGGTCTGCACCAGCCATTTTTGCATAGTTCTTGCCTGCTCAATATCAACTCTCTATTCAATAAGTGCATCTTGTAAATCTGCATAAAAAATGGAATGATCTGCATCATCACATGAAACCTGCAAAGGCTGAGAAGTTGCCCCATTAGGACCAGTACTAGACTATCCACCTGTAAAAAGAGGCAACAAAGTATCATACATGTCTTTCGAGCTAACAGATTTCTCCTTAGTACATACCATCTCCATGAGTACCTGTTCTTTCATTCAGCAACTCCATTCAGTTGAGGAGTATACAGCACTGTACACTGGTGTTTTATCCCACATTCAGCCAGAAATGCATTAAAAGCAGAAGACATATATTCCCCCCCTCGATCAGAACGGAGGGTGCCCATTTTACATGCTCATAGATTTTCAGCCAAAACCAAAAACTGTTTGAAGCACATGAACACTTTGGACTTTGCCTTCAATGGATATACCCATGCATGCCTGGAAAAAATCATCCATGAAAGTCACGAAGTAAAGATAATTTCCAAAAGAAGGTGTCTACATAGGACCACGGACATCACTATGTACAAGCTACAATTTCTGAGTAGCCCGAACTGAACCATCTTTTGGAAAGGACGAACGCTGCATGTTGTGCAAAATACAACCTTCACAAACATGTTTTCTAGGTGCCTCAAGTTTCGGCAAAGAGGACACCATTTCAGATTTCTGCAGGCATAGCAAACTAGCGAAATTCAGATGACCAAAGCGTGCATGCCAAAGCTTTGCATTTGACATAGCCAAAGAATAATTTACTGCACATGCCAAATCATTTACAGATCTTTCATAGTCTATGAGATTATACAACCCATGATATAAAATGCTAGAAGCAATAATCACATCACCATTTGATAGATCATGAACTATACACCTATCATCAACAAATTTCACAACCAAGCCAATCTTGGCTAATGCAGAAACTAATAACAGTTTCTTCTTGAGCCCTGGCACAAATAAAGCATCTGACAAAGTAAAAGAACTACCATCAGCAGTAGTCAAAATGATCTTACCAACTCCCATAACAGGATAAGAGGAGCTGTTGGCAAATGTAACAGTATTCCCTGTAGGGGCAGGCTCGAGTAAAGAGAAGAAACTGCGCTGCAGGGTAATATGTTTGGTCGACCCACTGTCAAAATACCAAACATGTGAGTCTATTGCAGACATGCACTCCTCATGAGAAGATGGGTCAAAATTGAAGACAGTAGTAAATGCCCATTCTTCTTCCTGCACAAGATTAGCAGACTCTGTTTTTGGTGTAGAGGCCTCTGCAACAACCACTCCAGACTCTTTCTTCTTTGCCTCTTTAGTAGCCAATTTTGGATAGTTCTTTATGATATGATCAATCCCTTTACAGTACTTACAAAACAATTTCTGCTTTTCTGATTTCTTCTCATCTTTGTCTTCCTTCTTCGAATATGCAGAATTAGCATATTTCTGCTTACTAGTTGAAGAGCTCCATTTTCCTTTGCCGTTCTGACTAGCTAGGAAAGCTTGATCTGCAACTTGCATAATGGACCTGTTCTGCCTGGAATGATCTTCTTGCAACAGAACAGAGACTAACTCCTCAAATGATAAGGCATTCAGATTGTCTTTCATCATCAACCGAAGAGTAGAAGCAAAACGCTGATATGAATCAGGAAGACCATTCAGAACGGTTTGCACAAGTGAGCTATCTGGTATGACCTCATCAACAAAAATCAACTGTTCCTTCAAGTCTTTGATCTTCATTAGGAAACTGTCCATAGAATCACCTTCATTCATGTGCTCACTCTCCAACTGTTTTCGAAGGTAAGCAACATGAGCCTCATTCCTAGCTTGGTACAATGTGATAAGTGTATCCCAAGCATCCTTAGCTATTCTGCAAGAGCGAATGTGAGAAATAATGGCATGTTTAATAGACAAAGCTATCAATGCATGTGCCTAGGCATCTCTGCCATCCCAACGAATCTGCTCTGCACTAGGTGCAATAGAAACCGCAGCATGAAGAGAAATAGACTATCACCATCTTCGACACCTTCTACATCAGCTTCAATACCTGCAGTTGTAACAGTTGCAGGTGTGTAGGACGCTTTTCGACACCCTACACAATGTTCCATAGTCCTTTTGCAACCAACACATGTCGCATCATATAATCCCATAACGGGTAGTTGGTACCATCCAACTTATCCTCAACAGCCAACATACGGAATACATCACTACTTTCAGCCATGGCCGGTGACTAAATTACCTTGATGCAAAAAATTGACTGTATCTCAAAAAGGTGAACAGAACTGCCCAGACAAATTCCTCTAGACCTATAGAAGACTTTGAGACGCTTATACTGGAGATCAGAAACTGGTATATACCTTTGGCATAAAAAGACAAAATAGCCTGCACAAGCACTACGATAGTGCGTTCGGAGGCCAAAACAATCTCAGATCACGATTTCGGCACCACACAGTAAAGCTGTTTTGATCTCGAAAACATGGTGAGTATGCTCACCAAAATTCATGCGATTTTGAGACTACAAACGGAGGAGTGTCGACGGTGCCCTAGATGAAGCGACGACCTGCTCTGATACCAATTGTTGGAGATAGACGTCTACGGATGCACACGAACAACACAAGGAAGAAGAAGAAGCTTGGAGCACAACACACAATATTGAATGTATTACTAGAGAATGTACAAAGATAAGTAGCCCATTAGGGCAATAGGCGTATATACAATCCAGGGAAAAGAAACCTCCTAAAGAGGGAAAAAAGTGCCCCGGCAGTCCTAGAGTCTTCACACACATCACTACCTAAATATATCAAAAAGGAGCACAAAAGGTAATGTATTGGCTATCTGTTAGCATACATGATAGCATGATTGGGCACATACAAGATGCCAAGACTCCAAAAGAGGCTTGGAAGAGTTTACTCACATTGTATGAGACCAATACGAAGGCACGGAAATTGCAACTCAAGAACGAGCTGCATACCTTGGAGAAAAAGAGCATGTCAGTAAGTGACTATACCCTGAAAATAAAAAGCATATGTGAGTCACTGTCATCTATTGGAGTGAATGTAGATGATGATGATTAGGTGGAAGTATGCCTTCATGCTTTAGGCGCTGCATATAAGGAGTTCAAAACTTCTATATAGACCAGGGAAAATATTCCAAATTTTTCTGATCTGGTATCTATGCTGATTATTGAAGAAAAGAATCTTGGTGAGGATTTAAACTCCCAAGGAAAGCCTAGTTCTGAGCAGGTATTCTACTCTGCAAGAGGATGAGGTAGAGGTAGAGGTTTCATAAGTGGAAGAGGAAATAGTAACCAAGACCAAGGTCAACAACAGAATCATGCAGGAGGAAGAGAACAATTTTGAGGCAGGGGGAGCCAAAGAGGTTGCAGAAATTTCCAAAGAAATGATTCAGGTAATGATAGTAAAGGATGCTGGAATTATGGTAAACCTGGACACTTTGAATGTGATTGAAGATTGAAGAATCAAAATAATAGAAGGAAGCAAAACAACTATGCATCCACGTGCAGTTGATTCTGAGAAGCTGTTCATGGTTCAACATCACATGATGAATACGATGACTGTTGATGTTTCAAAATCGAATGATAATGTCTGGTATGTTGATTCAGGTGCTTCAAATCACATGACCAATCATGCGGAATGGTTTAATACCTTGCAAAAATTGCTAGTTCCTGGATATGTTGAAACAGGTGATGGCACATCACATCCTATTGAGCATACAGGAAACATAGCATTATCTATGGAGGATGGAAAGATAAAACATCTTGCTAATGTACTGCGTGTTCCAAATATAACAAAGAATCTAGTTTCTGTTGGACAAATGGTTGACCAGGCATTACAAGTTAGGTTCAAGTCAGGTTCAATGTTGATGGATTATATGTAGAGGAGTACAAGCAGGATGGACGATTGGTTGCCAAAGGAAACAAAGTGGGCAGGATGTTCACCTTAAATGTGAAGATTCCTGAAATGAATACACCCATGTTTGCAAAAGGTGCAGGAGTTATTGCAGCTATAGAGATTTGGCACAAGCAAATTGGACACGCAAATCTACAAAGGCTGAAACTGATGCAGTCAAAGGAGATCGTTCATGGACTACCAAATTTCAAGGGTTCAGAGATGCAAAAGGTATGTGCAGCATGTCAATTTGGTAA
This sequence comes from Ceratopteris richardii, assembly GCA_020310875.1. Lineage (NCBI taxonomy): Eukaryota > Viridiplantae > Streptophyta > Polypodiopsida > Polypodiales > Pteridaceae > Ceratopteris > Ceratopteris richardii. The sequence goes on along the minus strand of CM035424.1, from coordinate 169,911,152 downwards.
AAAATGAAGATCATCATTTCCACATGACAAGCATGTTAGTGAGAATGTACTAGAAGTAGTACATACAGATGTTTGGGGTCCACCAAAGACCACATCTATGGGTGGTTGCAGGTTTTATGTTACTTTCATTGATGACCATACACGCAAAGTATGGGTATATTTCATGAAAGAGAAGAGAGAGGTGTTCACTCACTTCCAAAACTTTAAAGCTATGGTGGAAAAGGAGACAGGGAAGTACATTCAAACATTAAGATCTGATGGAGGAGGTGAATACATGTCAAATGATTTTAGCAGTTTTCTCAAAAAATCATGGAATTCGGTGTCATTTTTCATGCATGTACACACCACAATAGAATGGCATTGCTGAACGCAAAAATAGACATATTGCAAAAATAGCAAGAGCTTAGATTGCTAGCAGAATATACCTCATTGGTATTGGGCAAAAGCTGTTCATACTGCTGTATACATCATGAACAGAACTCAGACTACTAGTGTACATCAAGTTACACTTGAAGAGAAGTTTACAGCTAAAAAGTCAAACTTATCACTTTTGAAAGTTTTTGCCTGTATTGCATATGTACATGTTTCAGATGAATTGAGGACGAAGCTTGATCCAAAAGGAGAAAAGTGTGTCGTCATTGGATACTCCCTTGAGCAAAAGGGATATAAATGTTATAACCCACTCACACGATAGGTGAAGGCGAGCAAAGATGTGGTATTTGATGAAATGTCAAGCTTCCATGAAGATGCCAAAGAAGGATTGGTTCTTGAACCAAATGACAAAGAAAATGCTGAAAAATCAAGTGCAGAATCTCAATTTTTGAGTGGACCGGATGCATCACCAAGCAATAGTTCCAAATCAAATTTATGGAGTGGAAGATTGTGTGGAAATTTCACTCTAGCAAATTCATTAAATACATCCAAGAAAGGTAAAGAAAAGCTTTCTGCTGGTAGTAAAACATGTGCAGGTTTTGAAGACATTGATGGAGATTCAAGTAGTTCAAAAAAGATTCTTGATGAGGAACTTGGTTTGCCCTCTATGAAGACTCCAGGAGTAAGAAGGGCACATGCAGATGATACAAAAAGAAGTGACCCAGGACCAAGAAGATCTGGGAGGATGCAAAATTCAGTGCAACAATTGACGTATGACAGTTATATGGCTCATCAGTTTGCCTACATGACAAAGGTAATAGAAGATGCTTAACCTTCTTGCTTTGAAGATGCAATTAGAATTGTAGATTGGGAAAAAGCTATGGATGAGGAGATGGCTGCACTTTATGGAAATGATACATGGAAGCTGGTTCCTTTGCCGCAAGGAAAGAAACCCATAGGTGCAAATGAGTTCACAAGGTAAAGCATAATGCTGATGGTAGCATAAGCACGTATAAAGCACGATTGGTAGCTAAAGGATATGCATAGACATATGGCATTGTTTATGAGGAAACATTTAGCCCTGTAGCTAAAATGTCTACTGTCAAGACACTTGTTGCATTAGCTATAGCAAAAGGATGGACTTTGCATCAGATGGATATGAAGAATGCTTTCCTACATGGTGAGTTATAGGAAGAAGTATATATGGCCAGCCACAAGGATATGAAGATTCAAAGCGTCAAAAATATGTTTGCACATTGCAAAAGGCTTTGTATGGGCTGGAGCAAGCCCCTCGTGCATGGCATGCAAGGATTGTTGATTACTTAACCAACATTGGGTTTTCTATGTGTGATGTAGATCACTCACTATATGCAAGGAAGGCTGATGATGGCATTACGATTGTGGCTATTTATGTTGATGACCTGATTGTAGGTGGTGATAATGAAGAAAGCATCAAAGAGCTAAATCAAATTCTTATGTAGGAATTCAACATGAAAGATCTTGGTGTGCTGCACTATTTCTTGGGCATTGAGTTTATACATACAGAAACAAGTATATGGATATCGCAAAGGCAATATGCCTTGAATATGCTGCAAAAGTATGGTATGGCTGATTGTAAGCCAATTTCTATGCAATTAGATCAGAATTTGAAGTTGGATACTACATGAGGTGAAGCATTGGAAAATGCTACTATGTATAGGAAAATTGTGGGAAGTCCTATATATCTCACAATTACAAGGCCTGATCTAAGTTATATTGTTAGACTTGAAAGTCAATTTATGTAGGTTGCTAGGAAGCCACATTTGGATGCTCTGACGTGCACTCTATGTTATGTGAGTGCTACTTTGGATTATGCATTGTTTTATGAGGTTGGTGTAGATTTGCAGGTTTATGGATACACCGATGCAGATTGGGCTGGTAGCATTCGAGATAGAAGATCTACTAGTGGTTTTCTATTCTCACTTGGGAGTGTAGCTGTTACATGGAGTAGCAAGAAGCAACCCACTTTTGCTTTGTCGAGTACACAAGCTGAGTATAGAGGTGCTGAAATGGTAGCATGTGAGGCATCATGGCTAAAAATTCTACTTGCAGATTTAGGTGTGGAAGTGGGAAAGCCTATTACTATTTATTGTGATAATCTTAGCAGCATATAGTTAGCATGGAATCCTGTTTTACATGCTAGAACAAAGCATATCGAGGTACATTATCACTTCATTAGAGAGAAGGTATAAGCAGGTGATATTGATCTTGTTTATGTGAGAACACATGAGCAGGTTGCTGATATTTTCACCAATGCACTTGGAGCTAAGAAGTTGAAGAAGTTTTGGGACATGCTTGGATTACAGGATATGGCATTGAGCTTGAGGGGGAGTGTTGAGATATCAAGCTCAACATGTGATGATCCAGGATAACACGTACCTGTTTTTCATTTCTTTGACATGTATAGTGGTCACGCCGATATATGTCAGGGATACTTCATTGAGCTTTATTAGATTTATCTATCGAGAGTGGTGGCACATTTGTTCCTTGCCAGCTCACTCATTCGTGGACATTAGGTTTTTCCTTATGTACTGATCTTTATATATTGCACTTGTATTCTTGTTTTTAGGCTATTCTTGTACATTCCTTTTTATGTAATAGAAGAAGAAGAAGAAGATCATTTTTCTTCCTTGCCTCAATGTGTGTGTGTGCTTCTCCTTGAGAGTGAGAGTGTGTGTGTGAGCTCCCTTCCTTATATTCTTCCTCGTGACATAGGAAACCTAATGTGTAGGACAAATAGTTGAGAAAGGCTTAGAAGTTAGGTTCATCCAACATGGGAATTTTGTGGAAGATCCATGTCAAGTTTTCAAGAACATAGCCAGAGGTGAGAAGCATGGTAGGCTCTTTGCTTTTGAAGTAGGAGAAACCAAAAACATAGTTCTATTTAACTTTGGGTCTCAAACCCTAAGTGACCTTGAAGTGTGGCATAAGAGGCTAACGCATGTGAATGAAAGAAACTTGAAAGATATATGCAAGGATCAAAGTGTTCTAGTGCTGCCAAACATATCAAAGCAAAGCATGATCAACAGATGTGGTGCATGTCAGATTGGAAAGACACAAATACAACCATTCAACCACAAAGGTTACATCCACAACAACCTTTTGGAATCAGTATACACTGATGTGTGGGGACCAAGCCAAGAACATTCATTGGCAGGATCAAGGTATTAGGTCTCATTTATTGATGACCAAAGTAGATGGACTATTGTATACTTTATGAAGAATAAGAATGATTTGTCTGATTGCTTCAAAAAGTATTTAGCACATGTGGAGAACCATATAGGTAGTTCACTCAAGAAGCTCAGATCTGATGGAGGGGGTAGAATGCTTCTCCAAAGAATTTGATGAGTTCTTGCAAGATAAAGGTATCAAGAGGGAATTGACTACTAGGTGCTCTCCTCAATTGAATGGAATTGCAAAGAGATGAAACAATTCATTGCTTGGATCCGCTAGAACAATGCTTGAAGAAAAGAGGTTGCCACATTCTCTATGAGTAGAGGTTTTTTCAATTGTTGTACCTTGTCAATAGACTACCATCCAAATCACTTCAAGGTATGACTCCTTATGAAGCATGGCATGGAGGAAAACCTAGTCTTGGACATTGAAAGGTGTTGATTGTTAAGATTGAAAGGTGTTTGGTTGTTTACATTATGATCACATACCATCATAAATAAGAGGTAAGCTAGATGAAAGGAAAAAAGGCACTATTTATTGGATATTATTCAACTCAAATGGGTTATAGATTCTATAATCCTTCAACCAAGCAATTCACTACAAGTAGGGATATTGTGTTTGAAGAACAAGATCTTGGTATGATGAAGACAAACAAAAGGTAACTCTACCATATGATTTTCGTTCTCATTTCCATCAATTAGGAAGCAAGCATGATACATAGGTCCATGATCCATGAAGTGAACAAGATGAAGACAAACAAAAGGTAACTCTACCATATGATCTTCGTTCTGATTTCCATCAATTAGGAAGAAAGCATGATACATAGGTTCCGGATCCAGGATACATTGGTCTAGCATCCATGATACATAGGTCTAGGATCCAACCTCAAAGTACATGTATTTACACCTTATGACAAAGATGAAACAGAAAAGGATTCTAAGCTATGGAGTTCAAGAGGCAAAGCGAAAATGCAAGAGTGTGGAGAGCGCTCCAAAAGGTCAACAAGGGAGAAGAGACAAGCACAAAGGTATATATATGATTCCATGTTTGTCACAAAGCATTGAATCTATTTCGCAAAATACTCAATCACACAAGGAAGCCTTGACCTATGAAGAGGCAAAGGGAAACCCTAATTTAGAAAAGGCTATGAAAGAAGAAATAGATGCTTTGAAGGTGATGAGTGCTTGGGATTTGGTTCCAATGCCACCAAATCAAAAGGTAATTGGCTGCAGATGGGTATACAAGCTTAAGAGAAACTCAGATGGATCATTTTACAAGTATAAGGCAATATTAGTTGCCAAAGGATGCTCACAAATGCATGGTATAGAGTATAAGAAAAACATTCTTATCAGTTGCAAAGATGAGTGCGATTAGAACATTAATACATATTGTTGCAAGAAATTGGAGACTCCTCCAACTTGATATAATAAATGCATTTCTAAATGGTTGCATAAGTGAAGAGGTATACATGTCACAACCTCCAGGTTTTGAAAACCCTAATCATACATCTTACATTTATAGACTTAAGAAATCATTATGTGGATTGAAATAAGCTCCTAGATCTTGGAATTATACATTGGTTACATACCTTCAAGATCGAGAGTTCAGACATAGTAACTCAAGTCCTTCTTTATTCATCAAAAGGGATCACATGGGGTTATTTATCTATGTGTATATGTAGATGAATTTATTGTGACACGTGATGTTCGGAATGGCATTCAAAGGTTCAAGAGACACATGCAAGGGGAGTTAAAAAACAATGACTTTGGTGAGATCACATATTTCTTGGGTATGCAAATGATTTATACAGATGAAGGTATGTACCTAGCTCAGAGAAGATACATTCAATACCTAGTTCACAAATTCAGAATGGAAATTACGGAGCTTGTAGGTACAACTTTGGAATTGAACCATAAATGAAGTGGTTATAAAGGTGAGCAGATTGATGATCCTAAAGAGTATCAAATCCTAGTTGGTAGCTTGAAATATGGTACTCACACAAGACAAGACATATCATATAGTGTGGCAGTGCATAGTTAGTTCTACTAACTGCATGTTTCATTATTTTAGTGAAAACAAGATACTTCCATTGTTTGATCCCAAGGGTGGATCACTAACACTAGATTTACATGATTTTTTAGACTCTAATTTTGTTGGTTGCTATGACACTCATGATTCCATCAGTGTTTTTCCTCATGCTTGATAGCTCATGCATATCTTGGTTGCGAAAGCAAAAGCCTACTATGGCCACTTCTAGTTGTGAGGCTGAATATGGGGTAGCTTTCATATCTATTGTTGAATGTGTGTGGTTTAGATGCCTTTTGGCTCGTTTGAGTGTTGGCCTATCTTATACCACCACGATCTTCACTAATATTCAAGGCAGAATTGGTAGTTGCAAAGAACCATGCATTTAATGCTTGCATAGAACACATTGAGATGCATTATCGTTATGTCAAGAAGAGATCGTCTGCTAGAGAGAAAAGTTTGGCTTATATGAACACATAGGATAATGGTGTTGGGCTCTTCACAAAGGCTCTATGTAGGGTGAATTTTGAAGCTTTTCGCAAAGCTTTGAATTTACTTCCTTTTGTGGATTGATTTTAAACCACATTGCTTGATAGTTCCTTATACATGAGTTCCAACTCCTTGTTCACTACATCACTCTGGTGGGGGATTTGTTGATAAATTTTGGTACTAATGTATGAAAACACACTTAAACATTTGAGGGCATGTTTCACCCTTTTCAGGAGGGCTTTTCTCCTATCATGTATACATGTTCACTTAGTAATACATTCACTAAGTAATATTTATCTTGTACGTTCACTTTGATACATTTAGTGTTTTGATCCAAGCTTCTTCTTCATCCTTATGCTGCTTCTGTGCTCTAGTAATTCTCAAACTCTAACAAACTCTACTCTAAACTCTCTAGATGTTATATGCAAGGACACAAATGTAGCATAGTAGATTTCTAAACAAACAGAGATAAGATGGCAAGGCCTTGTGCATCCCTTGAATCCCATCTATGTTGTTCTTCTGAAGCTTGTGGTCTTGTAGCTTGAGTTGTCCTAGTGTGTTTTTGTGGCTCAATAAATGTAGAAGCCTCGTCAATAGTAGTGGTTTCTCTTCTTCTTTCACTATTTCATGGTTGTCTAGGTCCCTTAGGTGTAGGGACATTTCCATTCACATAATCCCACAAATGTTTAGCTATGATTTTATTTTCTTAAAATGAAACTCCAAAAGGGATAATTGGAGCTTCCCTCAAGCCTTTGATCAAGAGATTAGTTCTCCTATGGAAAATCCTACACCGTGGAATATGGACCAATGCAAAAGCCAACAAGATCTGTGGGGTTCCGCCCTAGTGCAAGCGATGTTGCCATAGCAAAGAGGATATTGGTCACATGTTCTTTGCTTGCCCTAAATCCCTTTGGTTATGGAGGTTCCTTGGTCGTTCCTTGGGACTCGAAGAACAAATCAATTGGAAGCAAGCCCTCATTGGTGAAGCGATCGGTTGCTCTACGGCGTTGTGGAATGCGATTAGGGGAGAGATCCTTTGGAAGATTTGGCAAGAAAGATATGCTCAAAACTTTGGCAATACCCCCAAGGAGTGGTCGATCGAGAAGTCCCTTTTCCTTCTCGGCAGAAGAATTGCTCCCCCCCCCCCTTTAGACATCACAAAGAGCTACAGTATGTCAACAATAAGCTTAAAACCAAGTGGGCTCCACATGATGGGGATGCGAGGTTTATCAACCTCCTCTATAACTCCATATCAGCCTTGCAAGGCCCCGCATGAGGATGATGTGAGGGCGATTAACCTTTCTCTTGTAAAGCCATCTACACTCTCTAAAAGCTTCCCCTGCTATGTGGGATTTGGGGGACCCCGTGGGCACTAGTCCCCTTCTTTTGTATTTCTCCTTTATTTAATTCAAGTCTGGGAGAGTAGGCTAAGGCAGAACTTCCTTTATTAAAAAAAATAAGATAGATACAAGTATTTTGCAGAAGAGCGCACATATGCACAAGACAGATAAGTAAAAAAATGTAAATGTTTCCAATTAAAAACAAAGTACTACAAGAGTCTCTATGTACAGAAGAAAAAAAAAATGTAAAAACACTTTCCCACACAACTCATACTAGCCAAAGAGAGCCTTCCAAGGGTGTTGATGAAGAGCCGTATACCACTCCTATGTGCAAGATGTGTGTTTGCACACACTTCAATAGAAGATCTGTTGTTGGGTGTCAACTGATTCAATAGAAGATCTGTTGTTGGGTACTCAAACTAGAAGATGATTAGATGAGCACCCGAAAACTTCTTTATATAGGCTAGACATTTCCAAGATGCATTCCTAAAAGGCTACCGCAAATTACGCAATCAAGCCTTCATGCTTACCTCTAATTCCCGGAATGGCCTTCATGTTATGAATTTTGAGTGCTCTTAATATTAAGTGGTGTGGATATTCTTTGCTTTTGGATACATCGAAGGTGTAGAATGAACATAGTTTGATCTGAAGCATGGTGTGTAATATGCGACATGGCACTCTTTTATCGACATATAATTACGTTTGCTGATATTTCAATGGTTGTTATCCCATTGATTGCCGTTTGATTTTTCTCATGGATAGAGGTATTGGAAGGTTAACTGCTATATATGGATGACAAGCTCTCTTTGATGAGTAGAAGATGGTATAAAGAGATGTTTAACTAATTTTAATTTAAACTAAACATTCCTATACAAAGTAATAGACTATGAGGTTCAAAAGTATATGTACAAATCTGAATTTAACCGAGAACGTATTTAGCAGACCAATCACATCAAATGAGTTTTAGTTTTAGTTTATAGTATGAGGGTTTTTTTGAGAAGGAAAGATAATTGAAAATGACAAAGCCTAGGAACATCTCTAGAAGAAGAGTACTATGCTCATAAAGATAAATAAGATAAATCCAATTTTACTCTCTCTTTATTCTTTCTTCTAAACAGATACTCCAATTTCAATGCATATCACCTACCAAATTCATGAAAAGAAAAATTTTCATATCAATGTCTTCAAATGTATTGTATAGTTCGCACGTGTGAAATATAATTCTCTTAATAATAAAATTATTATAATGATAGATACACAATTGAATATAAGTTGCAATCATATATAAGCAATCTGGACACATTCAGTGAATGTTCCTTTTTGTGTCCCTTCATGAAAGAACTTTGTTTTTGTCAGCAAGAAAGCAAGGGAAGATCCAACCTTCATTTAATTTGCACACTAAATGACAAAAGAGGTGGATAGATATGGAGCAAGAAAGCAAGGGAAGATCCAACCTTCATTTAATTTGCATACTAAATGACAAAAGAGGTGGATAGATATGGAGAAAGGATGGAAGGACAACAAAATTTGTTAAATGATTACCTTGACAACCATCGAGTGTGGGAATTGAATTTGTGTTCTATGTGACATGAGGATTGGACGCATGTAGTTGTCGCCCATGGTATTCTTCCATAAACACGAGGCTATGCCCACCTCATGATTTCTTGTCAAATAACTTGTCTCCCATAAAGGAAGGGACAAATATGCTCATAAGTGAAGCTATCCTCTCATAAGCAAGAGACACCTACGCTCACTAAGTAATGTGTTACTATTAGAATAGTTATTTTGAGTAGTTAATCGATTCCTCTTCCTTGTGGTAGATCTTCTAGGCTTTACAAAAAAAAATGTTGAAGGAATAAAACTCTCATGTTTGAACTATTTCCTCTTCATGTGTATGCTTATCCTTGTCCAATAGTACATATATGCAATTTAGTCCACTCTAGTCATTATGCTGTATGCTTTGTTGGAGCAAGTCTATGACAAGCCTAAGTATTGGCTTGAGTCCCACAAAGTCATAAAAGAAGCTTCAAAATGAAGACTATGTAAAGTTCACTTGTGAACTACCTCTTGTAACTTTTGAAGAGTTTACTTAATGTAAAATTGAAAGAATCTTAAGTGGTTGAGTCCACATGATCAAAAAAGGAAAGAGGAGCCACGAATTCGTGATTTGTGGTAGGTAGAGAATCAAATCAATCATTGAATGATTGGAGAGTGATTGAGGGAAGTTAGCCTCCCAAACTCAACTATAAATAGATGGCAATTTTAGTCGTGGTTAGAGAGACCTATGTGAAGACCTCCAAGAGCTGAGCTTTATGCCATATCAAGGTCTGATTACAAGGCACACATATGTATCAGTAAGTCCATTGTATTGTACAAGCAATATACTTTCATTTTCATGATCATTTGGGTTCATATTTCCATGTTCTTGTGAAGTGTACTACTCACTACCATTACTCTCAGTTTTCTCAGTCAGATTGCAGAGATGTTTTCTTTGAGCTTGGTGCATCATTTTCAGTAGTTTAACGTGGTAAAGTTAGCTTTATAAGTCTACTATATGCTCACAAATTTTCATGTCACTTGGATGTTGCAATCTTCAGTTATGTTGATTTGAAGTCAACAGGGTCTGTTCATCTTCACTTCTTTGTCACGAACCCGATTTTTTTACTCACCTTGTCAGAGCCATGTCTCAGTGGTTACGTATCCAAGTTTAGTGATTTAAAGCTTGTTGGATTTTGCTTACTGTCTAGTATGACCATACAAATTTTCATAATCATTGGATTCCTACATTTTGAGTTATGTTCATTTGTGTGCTCACTGGTCTCAAACTGTAGCAGCCCGTGAAAATCGGGATGATGTCATCACTTGTTAAAACTCATTCTCAGTGTGTGGTTTATTATTTTTTATGAGATTACTCTTGAAAGTTAGCTCTTTAAGCTGCCTAGAGTTCCCCAAGCGGAATTAAGCTAATTGGTGCTGTGCTCAGAGAATTATGTAAAACATTGGACAGGTGTATGAACCAAGAATAGCAAGTTTTTCACCTCTGAGCTAACTCCAACTTATCTGTTTTGATCTATCTTTTTGAGAGTGATATTCCAAGGTACATAGGGTGTCTAATACATCCATTGGCAAGCTAAGAGGGCCCACCATATACTCCTGGAGTTCATTTGGCTGGTGTAGATCAAGGATTTTGCAACACCTCTTCATCTTCAAGCACATACTTATCCATCTCTTCACAGTGGTATCAGAGCAAGGTTGGACAACATGGCAGATGGATTTCCTTCATCAATTGATAAATTGGACAGAGGTAACTACTCAGCTTGGTCATTAAGAATGGAAGCTTATCTCCAAGGTAGAAGTTTATATGGTTATGTGGCTAGAGATGAAGTTATGCCAAGTTTCAGGAACAAAAGTCAACCAACACAAGAAGAGCAAGAAAGATTGAGCACATGGTGCTCCAAGGATGCACTTGCAAGGTATTATCTCCTCAACTCTATCTCAGATTTTTTGTTGCCTCACATTAGAAGTTGTAAGACGTCTCAGGAAGTGTGGGATGCACTTGAAGCCTTTTTCTCTTCAAGTACCAAAGCTAGGAAGCATCAACTATGGCTGGATTTCACAACTCTCAAGAAGGCTCCCAAACAAAATGTGACTGATTTTGTCACAAAGCTCAAGGACATAGCAGATCGGTTGGGAAGCATTGGAGAGGTAATAGATGAAGAGCAAATTTTAAGGCAGGTCATCAATGGCTTGAAGGCAGATGACAAGTGGGAAGCATTCACCACAGCTATGGATTTGTACATGGACATGCATGTACCTGATTTCAATACACTCATTGGACAACTACTTACCCAAGAGTCAAAGCTTATCAAAAATGGAGAAAGCTCTAAAGGTAATCAATCTTCAGCTTTATACACTGATAAAAGCAAGTCCAAAGATAACAAAGGAAAGGCAAAGAAAGTGGATGATGAAGCAGGTACATATCTAGCTAACTATGCAAGTAGAGGAAGACACGGCAGAGGTAGAGGAAGAGGAGGTAGACAAGGCAGGGGGAGATCCCAAGACTGCAACTCATGTTCTATTTGTGGATTAACTAATCATACAACTGAAAATTGCTTTAGGAATTCCAAGAATCAAAGAGGCAGAGGATACAATAGAGGAAGTTATGGCTACTCAAGAGGAAGGTTCAACAATTATCATGGCAACTACAACAACTACAATCATTCAAACTATCAAGGAGGCTACAAAGGAAGGAGAGACTACAATAACTACACAGAAGACTCAAACAAAGAGGATTCATTATTGATCATGAATATGGCTATGCCACAAGGTAAATCTGATGAGCATGTTTTCTACATCGATTCAGGTTGTTCAAATCATGTGGCAGGAAATGTGGCACTCCTATCAGATTTAGAAGATCCAAGGAATAAGCATGAGGTACAAACATGAGATGACACAAAACATCCTGTGGAGAAAATAGGCAATGTCAAAGCACCTGATGGAAACATCAACCTACTCAGTAAGGTACTCTATGTCCCTACCATTACAAAGAATTTGATAAGTATTGGGCAGATAGTAGAGAAAGGGTTGCAAGTCAGGTTCACAAAAGCAGGAGCATTTGTTGAAGATCCAAGTCAAGGATTCAGAAAAATTGCAAAAGGTGAAAAGACAGGTAGATTGTTCACATTTGAATTACAGGACACTAGAAACATTGCTCTCTTTAATTATGGTAGTCAGACACTCACAGAATTGGAAGTATGGCACAAAAGGTTAGCACATATTGGTGAAAGGTCATTAAAGCAAATTTGCAGGGACCAAAGTGTACTTGGACTCCCTAATTTGTCAAAACAACATATGATTTATAAGTGTAGTGCATGTCAATTTGGAAAGTCTCACAGGTTACCATTCATGAAGAAAGGTTATATGCATGAAGATCTCTTGGATTTGGTTCATACAGATGTATGGGGACCTAGCAAGGAAGCTTCAATATCTGGATCAAGGTATTATGTCACCTTTATTGATGATTGCAGCAGATGGACTATCCTATTCTTTATGAAACACAAAAACAGATGGAGGGGGAGAATACTTCTCCCATGAGTTTAATTCTTTTCTTCAAGAAAGAGGAATCAAAAGAGAGGTAACTACAAGGTACACTCCTAAGCAAAATGGAGTGGCAGAAAGGACGAATAGGACAATTGTTGAAGCTGCAAGGTCTATGTTAAATGAAAAGCATTTACCTAATTACTTATGGGCTGAGGCTGTATCTACAGCCACTTACTTGATTAACAGGTTGCCTTCAAAATCCCTTGATGGGATGACTCCATATGAGGCTTGGAATGGAAGAAGACCAAGCTTAGATCATTGTAAAATTTTTGGATGTATTGCTTTTGCTCATGTTCCTTCACAGGTTAGAGGCAAGATGGATCCAAAGGCAGAAAGGTGTGTATTTATTGGATATGACAACAATCAAAAGGGCTACAGGTTATAGAACCCTACCAACAAAGGATTCTTGGTAAGCAGAGATGTAGTTTTTGATGAGAACAATTCATGGTATGAAGATTCATGCAAGAAGGTCAATTTACCATATGATGTTGAAGAAGATTTTCCAAAGCTTGGTAGAGAACAACCAAAGATTGAAGAACAAGACATCTCAGAGGATGATGAAGAATCTCAGATGGAAAAGATCAAAGCATGGAAGTCTAAAGGTAAAGCAAAATTGCAGGAATTTGGACATGAGGCAGAATCATCACATCATGGCCTAAGAAGATCTACAAGGGAAAAGAAAAAACCAGAAAGGTATGGGTTTGACACCTCATTAGTAACTAAACATTCTATCTACATAGCACAGGACATAAACCAAGAGAAGCCATCATCATTTGAAGAGGCCAAAGCAAAAACAGAATGGAAGCATGCAATGAAGGAAGAGATTGAAGCACTTGAGGAAAACAACACTTGGGATTTGGTGCCCAAGACTTCATCCATGAAGGTAATAGGCTCAAGATGGGTCTATAAACTAAAGAAGAATTCTGATGGTTCCATTAACAGGTATAAGGCAAGGCTTGTAGCAAAAGGATTTGCACAAAATCAGGGAATTGATTATGAGGAGACTTTCTCTCTTGTGGCAAAGATGCCTACTATTAGGGTTTTGCTTAGTATTGCCTCTTCCAAGAATTGGAAGATACTTCAACTAGATGTAAAGAATCCATTCTTGAATGGTTGGATAACAGAAAAGGTATATATGGCACAACCACCTAGTTTTGAGAATCAAGTTTATCCTGATTATGTGTGTAAACTTAAAAAAGCATTGTATGGTCTCAAGCAAGCTCCAAGAGCTTGGAATTTCAGGCTTGTTTCATTGTTGCAGGACAAACGCTTTCAACCAAGCAAGGCAGATCCTTCACTCCTTATCAAAAAGAGTAACTCTGAGGTCATCTACCTATGTGTATATGTAGATGATATTATATTGACAGGAAATGATGCAGATGGTATGAAGAAGATCAAAGATCAGATGAGAGAAGAGTTCTAGATAAGTGATTTGGGTTCACTTACCTACTTCCTAGGCTTGGAAGTTGTCTACAAAGATCATGGTTTGTTTCTCACTCAAAGAAAGTACATTAAGGACATGTTGGCAAAATTCAAAATGCGAGATTGTAAGATTGCAGGTACTCCAATGGAGGTCAATCACAAATTGAGCTCACATGAAGGTGAACTCATAGAGGACATCACATCATATCAAAGTCTAGTGGGTTGTCTCAACTAATCCACATTGACAAGAGTAGATATATGTTACAGTGTGAGTGTGCTAAGTCAATTTATGCACACACCAAGGAAACCACATATGGATGCTGCCAAAAGGATTCTCAAGTATCTCAAAGGAACCATAAATGAAGGATTTTATTATCCTTATGTATCTGATTTAGGTTTGAAGCTATTTTTTGATGCAGATTGGGCTAGCTCCAAAGAAGATAGAAGGAGCACTTCAGGTTATCTTACCTTTGCAGGTTCAAAGCTTATTTCATGGTCATCCAAGAAGCAACCCACAGTTGCTCTCTCTTCTACTGAAGCTGAATGTAGAGGTCTTGCCATAGCTACATAAGAAGCTATGTGGATGAAGACATTATTCAAAGATCTTGGATTGGAGTTTGGAACTCCAACTATTTTTGGTGACAATATGAGTTCTATTCATTTGGCTGCTAATCCTATTTTTCATGCAAGGACTAAACATATTGAAGTTCATTATCACTATGTACAAGAGAAGGTTCTAAGCAAAGAGATTCAAATATCATATGTGTCCACTCATCAACAATGTGCAGATATTCTAACCAAAGCATTGGATGGTACAAAGCTTTGCAAATTCAAGGCTATGATAGGTTTGCAGGTAATCTTGGAAGATTGAAGACCTCAAGCATACTTGGCTTGAGGGGGAGCTGTTGGAGCAAGTCTATGACAAGCCTAAGTATTGGCTTGAGTCCCACAAAGTCATAAAAGAAGCTTCAAAATGAAGTCTATGTAAAGTTAACTTGTGAACTACCTCTTGTAACTTTTGAAGAGTTTACTTAATGTAAAAGTGAAAGAATCTTAAGTGGTTGAGTCCACATGATCAAAAAGGGAAAGAGGAGCCACGAATTCGTGATTTGTAATAGGTAGAGAATCAAATCAATCATTGATTGATTGGAGAGTGATTGAGGGAAGTTAGCCTCCCAAACTCAACTATAAATAGATGGCAGTTTTAGTCGTGGTTAGAGAGACCTATGTGAAGACCTCCAAGAGCTGAGCTTTATGCCATATCAAGGTGTGATTACAAGGCACACATATGTATCAGTAAGTCCATTGTATTGTACAAGCAATATACTTTCATTTTCATGATCATTTGGGTTCATATTTTCATGTTCTTGTGAAGTGTACTACTCACTGCCATTACTCTCAGTTTTCTCAGTCAGATTGCAGAGATGTTTTCTTTGAGCTTGGTGCATCATTTTCAGTAATGTAACTTAGTAAAGTTAGCTCTATAGGTCTACTATATGCTCACAAATTTTCATGTCACTTTGATGTTGCAATCTTCAGTTATGTTCATTTGAAGTCAACAGGGTCTGTTCATCTTCACTTCTCTATCAGGTACCCGATTTTTTCACTCACCTTGTCAGAGCCATTTCTCAGTGGTTACTTATTCAAATTCCATGATTTAAAGCTGGTTGGCTTCAGCATAATGTCTAGTATGACCATACAATAATCATTGGATTCCTAAATTTTGAGTTATGTTCATTTGTCTGCTCACTGGTCTCAAACTGTAGCAGCCCGTGAAAATCGGGATGATGTCATCACTTGTTAAAACTCATTCTCAGTGTGTGGTTTATTATTTTTTATGAGATTACTCTTGAAAGTTAGCTATTTAAGCTACCTAGACTTCCCCAAGAGGAATTAAGCTAATTGCTGCTGTGCTTAGAGAATTATGTAAAACACTGGATAGGTGTATGAACCAAGAATAGCAAGTTTTTTACCTGTGAGCTAACTCCAACTTATCTGTTTTGATCTATCTTTTTGAGAGTGATACTCCAAGGTACATAGGGTGTCTAATACATCCATTGGCAAGCTAAGAGGGCCCACCATATACTCCTGGAGTTCATTTGGCTGGTGTAGATCAAGGATTTTGCAACACCTCTTCATCTTCAAGCACATACCTATCCATCTCTTCACATGCTTGTTATTGCCATCAATCAATCCAAGGACCTATATGGGACTCATGTCCAAACAATAAAATTATATATATATATATATATATATATATATATATATATATATATACATATACATATATATATATATATATATATATATATATATATATATATATATATATATATATATATATATATATATATATATATATATATATATATACACCAAAAGGAAGTTTGGCCGAGGCCGAGTCTCCCATGTTTGAATTAATAAAAGAAAAATAATACTATGATTGTGTTTAGTGCCCTTAGGATACCTTGCATACCACAAAGCAGGGGTAGGCCAACCTGATGACATGATGGATAAGATGGTCCAAAACAGATGGGATATCTCAGATTCGACCGATGACAAATGTTCTAAAGAGAGCTACTAAGAAGTTTAATGATTTTTTTGTTGCTCTCATGAACAACCCACTTGTTTCTAGTCTTGTTGTTATCCAAGACAAACATCCAATGGTGTCTGAATAGTGAGAGGTAGATTATTTTTTACAGTTATATATTCTTCTAAATAACACATAGAGGGATTTTTTTATCAGCCACTCTTTCAAAGGGGAATCAAAGTTGACCGCACATCTTTCTTTACATATCTTCTAGAGTGCTTCCCTGGGATGGCGTTCCACAACACAAAAGACAATCAATTGTTTCTCCAAGTAACACTTGTTTCCTCTTGATTTGCTTTTGTAAGCTCAAAATCATGGTGAGAGATTGCTAGTTCATGTATCATCTAGGGCATGGGAAGATGAGATGGTCAAGGGCCTCAATGGCCCAAATGCAACATTTACACGAATGAGGGGCCCCATGGATTTTATTAGCTTTGGCATTTGTTCAAATTCTATGATGGAGGATTTGCCACATAAGAATATTTTTTTTGTTCTCAATGAGAGGATGCCATAGTTCCTTGCACACTAGTTGCCATCTGATGCTAGATGGATTTTGACACCATGTCCTCTTATCGGATATATGCAAGTCAACGTGCTTATGGATTCACACAGTTTTATTCAATTCAACACTGCTAGTCCATCTTAACGATTCAATCCAAGGATGGTCATTTTCAAGAAGGAGATAGATCTCTGATCAATTGTCCCAAGAGTTGTTTTTATGTGTGTGAAAAGGAAGCATTCATCATAGTCAACTCGTTTAACATGGTATATGTCCTCAAAACTTATGCGATGACCTCTATAAACATTCTAGAGATTTTTCACTTACAAAAACCTTTGTTCCATAGCTTCTTTGCTCTTTGGATGTTCCCAATTCAATTTTTTTGATTCTCTTCATAGGAAACTGTTGAGCCCATAAAAGTCATGTTGGTCAAAGTCAACTGCAGTCAAAGTCAACTGGTCAAAGTCAACTGGTCAAAGTCAAAGTCAACAGGTGCAAAGTCAAAGTGCGTAAGTGCAGGTGTCAAAGTGCACAGGTAGTGCACAAGGAATTGTCCACAAAGGGTAAATTGGAGAAAATGGGTTGCAGGTTGCAGAGGTATTTTCTCTAATTTCCCTAAGGTTCAAAGTGTGTTTTAAAGTGTTTTGGAAGGTTCAGGTGAACCCCCCTTATGTGCAAAAGTGAAGAATTAAAAGGAAATGTGAAGGCATGTGAAGCGGCAAAGTGTACGCACAGGTGAAAGTATGGCCCCCCATTAAAATTTTTGGTTTTAGACTAAAGTCACTACAGGACAAAACAGTGAGTAGTTGGCTGCCACTTGGGAGAGCAATCTTGGAACATCAAAGTGAGCACCAAGATTCATTTGCAGTTAGGAACGTACGTGATCGACACACTCAAATCAAGGAAGAACCATTCTTGGACCAAGGTGGGAGTAAGCAAGAGAGCATAGGCTAAGTGGAGCAAGAGAGGGAAGTGCAAGAGACACCAGAGTACGTCGCACAGAAGTGGAAGTGCAAGGTGCATAGAGAGTGACCAAGGATTTTGGTGCAGAGAAGTGCTAAGCTATAGTCCCCCCAAGTATCTCAAGGTCCTTTGGCAGTGCACGCTTGCCGACAGCAGGTATTCACTCCTCCCCCTTTGTGGAAGCTTGGTGCAAGGTGTGCACAAGGAGAAGCTTGAAGCAGGTGGAGGTCTGTTGCAGAGGAGGTCGGCAGCAAAAGGACATTGGGATATTGGATATTTTGTAATTGGGCACTCTGTGGGTTTGTGCACAGAGGTATTGGTGTATCTTGTATTTCAAACATTGTACTTTTCTTACTGTAATCAAGCGGCAGAAACTTCCAAGGTGTATTTTCTCTTTTGGTCTTTTCATTTTCTCCTACAAACCCTCAAACTCCTTCTTGTCAAAGAATCCCCCAACAAATTTGGCACGCCCGGTGGGACTTCCAAGGAGCTTTGAGCATAGGAGACTATATATTGCCATTGGAGGACAATATTCCAGTGTCAGTGTCGACAACATTACTCCAGTGGGCCAAAAGGTACATACTTTTATCAAGTGTCTCATTTTAAGTGGACTATGAATAGCTCATGACCGTGACCCGGTCACAAACCTTGAGAATCAAAGTTTTGGTTGTAGCTCTCCGGGACGGAGAGCACATTAGGTGGTGGGCAACTGTTGAGCCCATAAAAGTCATGTTGGTCAAAGTCAATTGCAGTCAAAGTCAACTGGTCAAAGTCAACTGGTCAAAGTCAAAGTCAACAGGTGCAAAGTCAAAGTGCGTAAGTGCAGGTGTCAAAGTGCACAGGTAGTGCACAAGGAATTGTCCACAAAGGGTAAATTGGAGAAAATGGGTTGCAGGTTGCAGAGGTATTTTCTCTAATTTCCCTAAGGTTCAAAGTGTGTTTTAAAGTGTTTTGGAAGGTTCAGGTGAACCCCCCTTATGTGCAAAAGTGAAGAATTAAAAGGAAATGTGAAGGCATGTGAAGCGGCAAAGTGTACGCACAGGTGAAAGTATGGCCCCCCATTAAAATTTTTGGTTTTAGACTAAAGTCACTACAGGACAAAACAGTGAGTAGTTGGCTGCCACTTGGGAGAGCAATCTTGGAACATCAAAGTGAGCACCAAGATTCATTTGCAGTTAGGAACGTACGTGATCGACACACTCAAATCAAGGAAGAACCATTCTTGGACCAAGGTGGGAGTAAGCAAGAGAGCATAGGCTAAGTGGAGCAAGAGAGGGAAGTGCAAGAGACACCAGAGTACGTCGCACAGAAGTGGAAGTGCAAGGTGCATAGAGAGTGACCAAGGATTTTGGTGCAGAGAAGTGCTAAGCTATAGTCCCCCCAAGTATCTCAAGGTCCTTTGGCAGTGCACGCTTGCCGACAGCAGGTATTCACTCCTCCCCCTTTGTGGAAGCTTGGTGCAAGGTGTGCACAAGGAGAAGCTTGAAGCAGGTGGAGGTCTGTTGCAGAGGAGGTCGGCAGCAAAAGGACATTGGGATATTGGATATTTTGTAATTGGGCACTCTGTGGGTTTGTGCACAGAGGTATTGGTGTATCTTGTATTTCAAACATTGTACTTTTCTTACTGTAATCAAGCGGCAGAAACTTCCAAGGTGTATTTTCTCTTTTGGTCTTTTCATTTTCTCCTACAAACCCTCAAACTCCTTCTTGTCAAAGAATCCCCCAACAAATTTGGCACACCCGGTGGGATTTCCAAGGAGCTTTGAGCATAGGAGACTATATATTGCCATTGGAGGACAATATTCCAGTGTCAGTGTCGACAACATTACTCCAGTGGGCCAAAAGGTACATACTTTTATCAAGTGTCTCATTTTAAGTGGACTATGAATAGCTCATGACCGCGACCCGGTCACAAACCTTGAGAATCAAGTGCAAGCAGACAAGAAGAAAGACGAACAGAAGATCATCGAGTCCACTTTCATCGACTTCATCGGTAGGAAGCATGGCAGGACAGGTGGACCTAGAAATCTTGCTCTCCAGATTAAACATAAAATTTCCCTCCTTCAAGGGTTTAGCCCAGGAGGACCCAGATGAGCACATTCGACGATTTCTTGCATTATGTAAGACTAGGGGGCTAATGGGTAGGGAAGATGCTTTCTTGATACTCTTCCCAGCCACATTGGAAGGACTGGCAGACAAGTGGTTCAGCCAGTTTGCTGAAAACCACTTTACCACTTGGGATTTGATGAAGGATGCTTTTAGAAATCAATTCCAGCAGGGGAACACAACAGAGATTATCATAGAAGAGCTAGAGAACTTGAGATTGGGTCCAGAAGAAAAGTTCCCAGAATTTGTGACCAGAGCCAAAGCACTAATGGCCAAACTACCAGATCCACCCCATGATTTTTTTGTCAAGAAATGGTTAGCCAAGCCCCTACCAGTAGCCACTCAATGCAAAATAAAGGAATTAGTATTACCTACAGCCTCCATAGAGGAGTTCATCACCACGGCTACAAGACTGGAGCAAATAAGGCACCAATATGGGACAACTTCTTCACCACCAACATATGGTACAGACATGGAGGATCCAGTGACCCAGCTGAGGAGGGAGTTGGAGGGCTTAAAGAGAAATAAGCCCTACAAAGAGGAGGAGTCTGCTGTGGCTCAATTGAGAAGGGAGATTGAAGCACTCAAGCTCCAAAAGGAAGAGGAAGCCCAGGCAGAGGAATTAGCTCAGCTGCGACAGGAGTTGCAGGAGCTCAAAGGAGGAGGCATCAAGAGTGGTCTTTGGTGTTCCATGTGCAGCAAACAAGGGCATATAGTAAGTGAGTGCCCTCTGTTAAGTGTAACTTGCCAATTATGCAGGAAGGTTGGCCATGAGGCCCATGAATGCCAATCAAGTGGAATGCCTGCAACGACATACTGGACCCAAGGAGGACCCCCAACAACCACAAATGTGATGGCTGCACAAAATCAAGGTAACAACTATAACCCTAGACAGAGGAATAATTTTGGAAATGGGCCTAGGAGGCCAATAATCTGTTTTAGGTGCGGAGAATGTGGGCACTACCAAAGTAGGTGCACCCTACCAGAGAATGCACCCCCTTGCAGGAACTGCCCTGAGGCCAGAGACCATTATACATATGGTTGTCCTAAGAATCAAGCCTCTTCATCAGGGCCCCATATCCAAATGATTTCTGTGAAGGAAGAAGAAATGGCAAATCAAGTTAAGGTGCCATCACCATCTACCAGGGTGGTGCAGTTAGAAGAAATTGACTCTTTTACTGTGCAGACAAGAAGCAAGGGGAAGGCTCCAGTGGACATGGGTCAAGAATCATTGATTAATGGATTAAACAGAGACAAAGGTGTGTCCGAAGACCTAGCCACCACAAGTGCAGACACAAGGCAAAAGGAAAATTGCACAAGTACCAGTAATGCCATTGGACATGCATTCAGCAGGGCTCATGAGGAGTTGGATAAGTCAAATGGAGCCCAAGCTCTTAAGGAATCAGAAGCCTCTAGACTGCTCAAATCCATGAAAAAGGAGGTTAGTATTTTTGATTTAATAAAGATGGATGGGAAGTTCAGGTCAGAACTCTTGCAGATAATTGATGACGCTTCCACTACAAGTTTGGTGGCAACGACTGCTGTTGTACATGAAGGAAAAATTGTAAGGGAAGCACCCCTTACAGATTATAAAAGTCCTCGGCTGACAGTAGCTATCAAGGGTCATGAATTTAAAGGAGTTATTGTGGATGGTGGTTCTGGCATTAACTTGATGCCTGAACATACAATGAAAAGAATTGGACTCCACCCTTCAAGGCCTGCAAATTTCACTGTCACTTTGGCAGATCAGAGCAAAGTAAGGCCCTTGGGAGTAATCCCAAAAGTTCCACTTGAAGTACAAGGTAATTTATTCATCCTGGATTTTGTGGTTTTAAGATTACCCCAGGTTGAAGGAGGATTTCCTCTCTTAATTGGACGACCATGGCTGAGGCACGCAAGTGTCATTCATGATTGGGGCAAGGATACTATGTGGGTACAAAAGAAAGGGCAGGAGCTGACACAGATTCATTTAGAAGAGGGCCTAGATAATCAAGGAAACACTAGCATGATGCAAGCAGTTGGCATTTGCATGGAAACAGAATTGGAGGATCAACCCCAAATAGATTTTGAGGAAGAAGAGGATATTCTAAATTGGCTCCAAGCAGGCAACTCTTCCTCTTGTTTTGGAATTTTTCTTAATAATTGTTGTACAATTGAAGGTTATGATGAAGATAAGGAAAAAGTCCAGGTTGATGGATTGGGAGAGCCCCTTACAAACCACAGAAGGGGCAGGAAGACAACCCTCAAATGCATTTTTGAGGAGGATATGACTACTACAGAAAATGAAGTTAATAAAGATAAAGGCAAGGTAAAAGATTCTAGTGAAGAGTGTTCTTTTCCAATTCAAGAAATACCTGCAGGTTGGATGCAGGATAAGGAAGAACAGATTGAAATCCAAAACACCCCTGCTTATGAAGCAATGCAAGAAAAGCTAGAAGACAAAGACAAGGAAGGAGAGGAGAAGGAGGATACTCTGGTAGAGAGAAATCCTGTCCAAGAAATACAATTAGGCAATCAAGACAATGATCGGCCCGTTTTGGTGGCCACTTGGTTGTGGAGCCACCCAGGGCTCCTTGAAAAGGTAAAATCATTCTTGACCAAATATATAGATGTTTTTGCTTGGCATTATAAAGACTTAGAAGGAGTGCCTGCAACTTATGGAGAGCATAGAATCCCTCTGGTTGATGGAGCAAAACCTATAAGAGGGAAGAGTTATAGACTTAACCCAAAATATGCTGAAGCTGTCTATGTGGAAATCCAGAAGATGGAGGATGCAGGAATCATCATTCCTGTAGAACACTCAGAGTGGCTCTCCCCTATGGTTATAGTACCAAAGAAGAATACTCATAAAATCAGAATTTGTGTTGATTTTAGAGCACTCAATAAGGTGACCATTCCAGATGGTTTCCCAATGCCTTTTGCAGAACAAGTCATTGAAGAAGTAGCTGGGCATGCCTTATATAGCTTTATGGATGGATTCAGTGGCTATAATCAAATATCAATACACCCAGAGGATCGAGAAAAGACTGCTTTTATCACACCTTGGGGAACATATGTGTATGTAAAAATGCCATTTGGGCTCAGAAATGCCCCAGCCACCTTTAACAGAACGGTCAATCTCATCTTTGGCCCCCTATTGCTGGAATCACTTAGAATCTTCATGGATGACTTCTCTTCGTTTTCAGGATCTCACAAAGAAACTCCTCTAGATTGTTTGGACCACCATCTCAGGCAGCTGCATAATGTTTTCAAAAGATGCAGAGAAACTAAGTTAAAGCTCAATCCAAACAAATGTCATTTTCTTGTGACAGAAGGAACTCTCTTAGGACATGTGGTGTCAGCTAAAGGTATGGCCCCGGATCCTGACAAAATCATTTCTATCTTAAAGTTGCCTAAACCTAAATCCCCTAAAGAGATCCAGAGTTTTTTGGGGCATACTGGATACCATAGAAGGTTTATTAAAATGTATGCAGAGATAGCCAGACCTCTGGCTAGACTTACAGGTAAGGAAGTACCTTTTAAATGGGAAGAAGAGGAAGAAAGAGCATATCAAACATTGCGGTCCAGGTTAGTGTCTGCTCCTATTTTGATCACACCTGAATGGTCAAGAATCTTTCATATACATGTAGATGCCAGTGCCTATGCAGTGGGGGCAGTTTTGACACAACCTAGTGAAGAATTTAAGATGGACAGACCAATTCAGTATGCTAGTAGAATTTTGACTAAGGCTGAAAGGAATTACAGCACCACTGAACGGGAAGCCTTAGCAATGGTTTTTGCGGTCCAAAAATTTCGTCATTATTTGTTGGGAGTAGAATTCGTTATTATAACTGACCACCAACCTCTCAAGTACTTGCTCAACAAACCACAAGCCACTGGTAGAATATGGAGGTGGTTATTGTTATTCCAAGAGTTCGATTTTTCTGTCGTCCACAGACCAGGTAAAGAGAATGTTATGGCGGATCACCTTTCCAGAATCAACATGATGGAGCAAGTTAGTGGAATCAATGATGATTTTCCAGATGCTCATCTGTTTGCTGTCCAGGCCCAAGGTTGGTATTATGATATCAAGAATTTCATTAAAACAGGGACGTATCCAGAAAAGGCTAGTGCTGTGCAAAGGAAGAGATTGCTACTCAAGAGCAGACCATACACCTTCCTTGAAGATAAATTATATAGACAGGGAAAGGATGACAGACTTAGGAAGTGCTTGGAGAAAGAAGAAGTGAGGAAAGTCCTTCACTCTGCACATGAAGGACCAGGTGGTGGGCACCTTCCAGGGCATATTATGAGTCAGAGGATATTAGATGCTGGTCTATGGTGGCCTACACTATTTAAGGATGCAGATGAATGGGGAAAGGCATGTGACGTTTGCTAGAGGTGTGGACCTAAGCCCACAACGCAGAGACATAACCCCTTGATTGTTTCCACTTCCTGGCAACCATTTGAAAAGTGGGGGCTGGATTTTGTAGGGCCCATCTATCCTCCGACAATTCCAAAAAGAGAGAAATATCTCTTGATAGCTACCGATTATGCGACCAAGTGGGCTGAAGCTATTGCTTCCCCCGACTGCACTGCCCAAACTGTTGCCGATTTCATTTATAGTAACATCATTTGCAGGTTTGGATGCCCATTTGAAATTTGTACAGATCAAGGTACACATTTTGTCAATAAGGTCCTGCAGGAAATTTTTAACAGGTATAGAATTCTACATAGGACTTCTTGTGCTTACTATCCAAGAGCCAATGGACAGGCTGAATCGACAAATAAAGTTTTGATCTCAATGTTAAGGAAGGAATGTATGTTACAACCCACTTCCTGGGGCATTGCTTATCAAGGTACCCTATGGGCATACAGATTAGCTTACAAAGAGGCCACAGGATATTCTCCATTTCAACTGGTTTATGGAATATTGCCCATTGAGCCCTTTGAATTTTTTCATGGCTCACCTAAGATAGCATACATGCAGGGCAAAAAAGACTGTGATGTCTCTCAGAGAATAGGGGCACTACATAAAGTGGAGGAGATTCGTCTCCTAGCAACAAAACAATTGATCGAGACTCAGATGAAGAGGAAAGAGGCACATGATCGACACCTGTGGAACAACAACATTGAAGCAGGCATGTTGGTTCTTCTCCATAGACCTAACCTTCATACACAACTGAGAGGAAAATGGCTTCCAAATTGGGAAGGACCTTATAGAGTCAAAACAATGCTAAACTTGGGTGCAGTGGAGTTAGAGACGCTGAAAGGAGAGGCCTTGCCACTGGTCAACATTTCAAGGTTGAAGGCCTATCATCAACACACTTAATGACGTATGGATCACCTGGAACTGATATGTCCAGGTTGTACATAACTTTCTCATCATATTTTGCTAAGTTTTAGTAGTTTTCCTTATCAATTTCATCTTTGTTATTGGTGTTTTTAGGAAACCTAGAAGATATTTCAAAACCACGGCCAAGCAAGCTCTTTTTTTGGAAATTTTCTAGCAATTTTAGCATTTTTCTAGCAAATTTTATCCCTTTCCGATGTCTTTTTATTGCCCAATTTGAGGAATAAATGGAGGGTCTCTGTGGTTTGATGAAGGATTTTAGGCTCAACATGTAGAAAATTTCATCAGAATTTTTTCAGAATTTTTTTAGAATTTTTTGGCCAATTTTTGGCATTTTTTTCAGATTTTTCCTTGATTTTTCTCTAAATTGGGCTATTTAAAAATTATAATATAAAAAAAAAAAAAAAAAAAAAAAGCCCCCTAGGGAATTTGGGGGTTCCAAAAAAAAAAAAAAAAAAAAAAAAAAAAAAAAAAATCCCCCCCCCCCCCCCTCCCCCACCCCCCCCCCCCCCCCCCCCATTCTGACAGCCCCTCCAGTTTGATCATTTTAGCCCCCCCAGGCCCTGATTCCTACTTCCAACCCCTCCCTTTACCAATCTACCCAGCCACATCCTTCACCCTCCCGGCCCCATCCATCTTCATACCCTCAGCCCTCCCTTCCCATTCCATTCTAACCTCCCATTGCCCCTCTTTTGCTTTTCCATAACAAAATCCCACTTCTTGTTCTTTTCTGGTGCTTGTTCTGGTGGATGTTCTCAGATGTTCTCTTCAAGTTGTTGCAGCTCTATTCTCATGGTGTGCTCTATGTTCAAAGTTTTGGTTGTAGCTCTCCGGGACGGAGAGCACATTAGGTGGTGGGCAACTGTTGAGCCCATAAAAGTCATGTTGGTCAAAGTCAACTACAGTCAAAGTCAACTGGTCAAAGTCAACTGGTCAAAGTCAAAGTCAACAGGTGCAAAGTCAAAGTGCGTAAGTGCAGGTGTCAAAGTGCACAGGTAGTGCACAAGGAATTGTCCACAAAGGGTAAATTGGAGAAAATGGGTTGCAGGTTGCAGAGGTATTTTCTCTAATTTCCCTAAGGTTCAAAGTGTGTTTTAAAGTGTTTTGGAAGGTTCAGGTGAACCCCCCTTATGTGCAAAAGTGAAGAATTAAAAGGAAATGTGAAGGCATGTGAAGCGGCAAAGTGTACGCACAGGTGAAAGTATGGCCCCCCATTAAAATTTTTGGTTTTAGACTAAAGTCACTACAGGACAAAACAGTGAGTAGTTGGCTGCCACTTGGGAGAGCAATCTTGGAACATCAAAGTGAGCACCAAGATTCATTTGCAGTTAGGAACGTACGTGATCGACACACTCAAATCAAGGAAGAACCATTCTTGGACCAAGGTGGGAGTAAGCAAGAGAGCATAGGCTAAGTGGAGCAAGAGAGGGAAGTGCAAGAGACACCAGAGTACGTCGCACAGAAGTGGAAGTGCAAGGTGCATAGAGAGTGACCAAGGATTTTGGTGCAGAGAAGTGCTAAGCTATAGTCCCCCCAAGTATCTCAAGGTCCTTTGGCAGTGCACGCTTGCCGACAGCAGGTATTCACTCCTCCCCCTTTGTGGAAGCTTGGTGCAAGGTGTGCACAAGGAGAAGCTTGAAGCAGGTGGAGGTCTGTTGCAGAGGAGGTCGGCAGCAAAAGGACATTGGGATATTGGATATTTTGTAATTGGGCACTCTGTGGCTTTGTGCACAGAGGTATTGGTGTATCTTGTATTTCAAACATTGTACTTTTCTTACTGTAATCAAGCGGCAGAAACTTCCAAGGTGTATTTTCTCTTTTGGTCTTTTCATTTTCTCCTACAAACCCTCAAACTCCTTCTTGTCAAAGAATCCCCCAACAGAAACCAAACAGAATCATTTTGCCTAATCCGACAGAGGCTATTTCTTTTAAATAAAGGAAGTTCAGCCTTAGCCTACGTGTCTCGACTTGTATTAATTAAAAGAAAAATACAAGGGAAGGGAACTAGTGCCCACGGGACCCCACAAATCCCACAGAGCAGGGGTAGATTTTACAGAGTTTAGATGGAATTACAAAGAAGGTTAATCACCCTCTCATCACCCTCATGTAGGGCCCATTTGGGTTTAAGCTTGTTGTTGATCAGAAGGAGCACGTGATGATGCCTATAGGGGAGGAGATTTCTTGCAACTAGCGATTCTTTTGCCGAGGAGGAACAACGATTTTTCAATCGACCACTCTTTGGGGGCGAGGCCAAAGTTATAAGCACATCTTTCCCACCAAATTTTCCATAGGACCTCCCCTTTGATGGCATTCCAAAGAGTCATGGAGCAGCCCATCGCTTCTCCCAACAGAGCTTGTTTCCAACTGATAAGTTTCTGAGTCTAGATTTCTTTCCCACAATTTGTGAGAGCCTCTTGGAGTTGGGACAAGTAAGGAATATGTGAGCAACATCTTCAATGGACCGGTAGCAACACTTGCACCAGGGAGGCACCCCACAAATTTTGCTAGCCTTTAGGTTGGTCTAGATTCCTTGATGAAGAATTTGCCATAAGAGGACAGTCTTTTTGATTTCTATGAGAGGGTGCCAGATAACCATGAACTTCATGTCCCACCGTAGCTGCAGCCACGAGAGGCACCACTTCTTGTTGAGGTTGACCTGATAGTCAATGGTTTCTTTGATGTTCGGGATTTTTGTTAGGCAATTACCATTGTGCCATCTAAGACCAAGCGGGCAGGGCGGGTCATGCCCCAGGAGAAGATGAACTTTAGAGTGGTCCCAAGCAAGACGTCTGCTTTGCAAAGTATTCCATTCTTCATAGGTAATGTTAATGCTCAATATCCTTGAAGTTGATCCACTGGTTGGTGTCTTGTTTCCAGACATGTTTCCATTTTTCGAAGCCTTTGTTCCATAACCTCTTGGTATTTTGAATGTTCCAAGATTCCATATTCCCCATGCCATGGAAACTAGATAGAGTCATTTTATTTGATACCAGCTGCCTACTTCCAATCTTCACTAATTCTTGTGAAGCTTTTGACTTTATTTCATGTCTTCCATCGGGAACACACAAGATTTGAGCCTTTTGGGAAAACGGGGATCGAGGAAAACAAAAGGGTCAGAATGTCAAGATTCTTCCAATTTGAGAATCCCACGAAAGTCAATGCATTCTTGTTTCTGAAGATCAACTTGGCCTACGAGCAGGGAAAAGTATATGGGCGAATTTTCGCCCAATGGCGAATTTAGAGGAAAAAAGATGCTAAAAAATTAATTTTCTATTATCTTGAAAACAAAATAATAGCCCATCATATTATTTTTATAAGCAAATGCGTTTAAGAAAGTTTGCCCTAATTCGTACGTGCATACTTTCAGGAGCTATGCATGTTCGCCGTTGTCGAATCCTGCGCAGCTCTGAGTAGTCATATACGTTCGCCCCATAACATATCTATTGGACTGCAGAGATCACGTGAGGTTACTCTATCAGAAAAGAAAGGTGCGTGATTGATTGACTTTGTATTTCTTTCATGAACTATTGTGTAAGACTGCAATCGAAAATCTGAACGGAGGCTTTTGATATGAAGCGCATGTCATAAACCACAATGTCAAAGATACCTTAGTAGTTCAAATGTAGAGAAATGATCATTCAATCGAATTTAAAGCGGCGGCATGTTTGGCAGAGGCGATAGATCCAATTTTGATTTTCTGTATTTGTCAATCCATACAAGTAGATTTAGAACAGTAATTTGGCTTCTTGTGTTGAAATGCAACAAGAAATGTTTTCATGTTGCCTCCTTAAGTAGTGATTCAGTTTTTGAACTTCAAGGCAAGGGAAAGTGTTTCAATGCTAGTGATTCATGCTTCATTTTATAGAGGTCTCTAATTCAAATCTTGCGCACTGTACGTTTGACAGACGTTTTATTTGAGGAACTTTTGTACTGTACATTTTTCTTTATGATATTACAGAAATAGAAATAGAGAGGTATTTGATTCAAATCTCGTTCACTGTACATTTGACAGATCTTTTATAATGTGTTGCTTGAGGAACTTTTATAATGTGAAATATTCATTTTAGAGAGATATTTGATAGGAATCTTGCATGCTGTACATTTGAAAGACATTATCCCGCCTATCTGTCTGCCATCTCATGCACCTTCTTCCTTGAAGGGTTTTGATTTCCCTTTTGCATGCCCATATCTGTATACATCTGTCCTTAATCATATCAGCAAAGTTCCTGCGGTCATTCTTGTCTTTCATCTATTCTAACAGCTATAAGAATATTCTTATAGCTATAAGAAGTATAATAATCATTTCTTTTGTAGGATGTGGTCCATATTTGCATTGCAGGAGCCTTTAGCTTCAATGCACATATTGAGGTGCTTTGATTCTTTGAGTATTCCTTCAGCATATGAGATATACGGACTTCATCACTGCCCTGGTTCACTCCAATGAAGAGTTGTTTCTCCTCTCTGAACCATGCCAAACTTTTCCCCTTGTCCATTGCTACAGCTGCGCATCCTCATAGACAGTGGCTCCCTTCTTAGAAATGATTATTTCTAAGAAACAAAACTATGTGTTTTCGTAGAAGTACAATAGTCATTTCTTATGTAGCTTTGTTTCTCCCCTCTTTCTTCATAGTTACCCTCGTAGCAATCATCAAACAATAGCGCAGTTGATATTCATCTTTTCTTCCTTTAAATTGATGTTTATCAAAACATTTGTTTTGCATTGTGCTTATCAAAACAAACCTCACACGAAGAAAGAAAGAACTCAGTACGTGCATACGCCATAAAAGAAAGTTTCTCAATTTAAACCACTGTACAATATACGTGCACTTTGATTAGTACCAATGGAAATGATTCTGGATTTCTCTCCCACCCCTCTGTCTTGATCCCTGCCCCCCCCCCCCCCCCACAGTAGCGATCCTTCCGTGCATATGAAGGTTACCTTCAAAAATGCTTTTGAGAATAATTTATAGCAGACATAATGCACTATTGTGCATCAGTTTGATTCAAATCTTGCATGCTTTGTTTTGATATACACATTAAAAGCTTTGTTTTCGATGGTGACATCAGGGGGGAGGTCTGAGACAAGTTTTGAGATTCTTTCTTGGGATGAGGGATTTTGAGGAAGAAAGGCTCTCATGGAGAGGGGTATAGTGGATAGACTATGCTATGATTCCTGATTTGGAGAAGTCACAGGTTTCGTGTTGCCATAGAGGAGATCACTGAGAGAAATAAGTGTATGGTAAAATAAAAGGATTTTGGTTTGAACTGTTGAATGGATCATGAGTGAGAGAACTAGTAATGAGCTCGAAGTTGTTTGAAGCTATAAAATCTTTGTTTTGATGCATAACTACTGGAAGCTCTATGAGATTACTAGAAGCTCTATGATACTTACATTACAAATATGTACACTTTGCATAAGAAATCATATTTATGACGTAGGATTTTCTTTTTGCCTCTTTTGATGATCACATGAAGATCTTCAATTTTTTACGAGCTCATAAAGTCGTAAATTGCAAGAAAATGATCAATACTCAAAGCATAGGTTTGCACTAGAGAAACAAACTGGGATATTATGTGAGAGGATATGCCACAAACGTATTGAATATGATTAATGCATTGCTCTTACTCTTCGAATGATAGGACATGCCAGTACAATAAGTTGAATTTGAATTCATTTCCTCTTTGCAAGTAACAAGAGGAATCGCATGTTGAAATAACGCCACATAATCTATCCTCTTGCCTAAAGCAATCTTGGTGGAGGCATCTTGTTCTCTTTTTGGTATGATCATCTCTTTCTGCTATGTTGTCACAATATAAGCATGCTTATCTACTCACTTTGGTCCTGAAGTCTTGGCTCAGAGTCTCAGACTGGCCCTGATTAGTGTAGATCCATACCTCCTCTGTCACTGTTGTTCTCTAGGTTGATGTACTAACTGATGTATCTTTTGTAGTTGTTGTCTTCTTACTTGATGTATTATTTGCCATGTCATCTTCTTGCTTGATATATCGTCTGATGTATTGTTTGCATCAATAATAAGCAAAATCAATCTGTTCTGATTCCCATCTAAGAAAGGTTTCCTCATGCAGCATGCTGGTCACAATACATCTTACATGTACATGTCTGGGGCCTAGCGTTTGAACTTTGAATAGACTCTTGCTGGATGATATTTGTGTATTTATGTGTTATGTGCCATATTTATAAATTATGACATAGGCCTTGAGTCCTTTTCCAGGGGATTTCAGGAGTGTGTTGACAGTTGCACTGTCATACTAGATAAAGGAGAGGTGAAAGTGAGGCTACTCTCAGTCTTTACCTTGGTCATGAACATGGAAACATATTGGTCACTGGCATTTGTGGTGAAGTGTGATGGGGCTCCCCATAACAATATCTCATATTTATTAAGATGAGTTTTGTATTTAAGTTGCAATACACTGTCTTTAGGTTATAGTACTCTTGTTACTGTAGGGATGAGTGTTTAATTGAAGACATGTGTGATTACTTTCAGGTTGTTGGTAGAATCGAACTATTTCATGTACTTGTAAGTTGTAGTTTGTTGTTTCTATTTTTTTCTTAATCAGACAGATAGAAAAGAAGGCAGGCAGATAGACACACGCGCGCACACACACACACACGGGGAGAGACACACACACATGGAGTCAAAGAGAGAGAGAGAGAGAGCATTTGGTATTGCAGTTTTCAAATGTTGATGCTTATTTTGTGAAGCTACTCTTTGAGCACAACGTGTCGCATAGTACTCAATTTTTGTCTATTTCATGTGTTGAGTTTCAAGTCTCTCTGCTCTTTCTGGTTGATGAACTGATCTGAAGGTATTTTGAAGCATAAAGGTGCAGAGATTCATTATCAGTAATATTGTCAAACGAATTATCATCACTTGTAATGACATCCTTATGAAGTGGGTGCACTAGACTCTAGTGCATGAATGTGTGCGCAAGCTTTTTTCCCCACAATACTCGATCAAGTGAGTTTTATCTTTTTGAGTGTAGCTTGCAGTTGTTGTGGCAATCGATATCATCTTGCTTCAAATGGCTGGGAGTTCGCCGTCCTCTCAATATGTCATCAGTGTTTTTGATGGGAATAATCATCCATCAAGTATGTACTCAACTCCCTTCAAATAGTCTCTCTCTCTCTAAATATATAATATATATAATTTGTATATACTATATATATGTGGTAGGTGTAGGGCATGTGTATAGGTTTAATAATTATATATATGTGGTAGGTCTAGGGCATGTGTAGTAGAGTTAGGGTTTTTATGTATATATAAAAATGGATCTATAGAAAGACATAGGATTAGTGTTGGAAGATTTCAAATGCTTCTCTCATGGGTGTGTTCATGTGTGTGTCTTCTATATATCCAGGAATTGCTAAGATGCAATCAAAGGAAAAAGGAAAGGTTGTAATGGATTCGAGACCTAAGAGAAAATCCATTTCTGATTTTTATTCACTTAAAGGAGGGATTAGAGGCTCGAATGTCATGCGCTCTTCATGTGTAGCAAGCTCATCCCTTGAGCCTACTACTTTACCCCCGATTGCATGCTCTAACATCTCTGTGTCAGAGTCGAAAACCTCAAATGACACTTCTTTGTCTAAACGTATGAAGAGAGGGAAGGGTCAATGGGATATAGGAAGGACTTTTAAAATAGATTGGATAACAAAGTTTCCTTTTATTGAGCCTTTGATAATTGAGGGTGAAGAAGAACCAAAATTTGCCACTTGTATACCATGTAGTTGGAAATTAGGTAATCAAGTCAAGTTACAATTGAAATTAGATACCATTGAAAAACATGTGGGTAAAATGTATGAGAAAGTAGAAGTAGAAGGGAAAATGGAAAACATTCTTAGATGGAAAACAAAAGATGAATGTAGGCATCTACAGAATGTAGATGCCTATAATTCTCATTTATTGCTTTTGGAGCAAAGTAATGAGAATAAAAGATCCTTTATGCATCTTTTTGAGAGAAAGCTCAAATTAGATAATGAAGCCATATTAATGCAATTTTCAATTGTGCTACATATCTTGTCCATTGGAAAACCAATGTCTGATTATCCTAAGTGGAGAGTTCCATTGAATTTCATTGGATTACGAATTCAAAGTTTTCCGACACAATATTGGACAGAATCTTCAGGATGGGAATTTGCAAAAGCAATGGGAGAGGTAATCAAATCTAACTTGAAAATAAGTTTATCGAACGCTACTTTTATTTCTATTTCCCTTGACGAAGTGACAGCAAGGGATTGCACTTCTTGGGTATGTATCAATGCATATATTGTGGAGAATTATGCAAGAAAAGCAAAATTTATTGGTGCTTTTCAACTAAAGGGAAGTGCAACTTCTAATTTGTTGGTGCAACTTGTTTTAGATTCCATTTCAAATATTGGAGGGATGTCAATTAGTGATATTAATCAAAAGATAGTATGCATTGGTGTTGATGGATGCTCAGTTATGCATGGGCTTAGAAATGGATTGTGTGTTCAATTGCAACAAAACTATACACCATATGCTTTAGGTATACATTGTATGTCTCATCGTACAAATCTAGCATTTAAAATTGTGTCAGAATTTGTTTTCGTACAAAAAGTTGAAGATCTTGTACACCAAGCATATGCTTTCTTTTCAAAAAGTCCTAAGCGTATTAAAGAGTTTAAATGCTTCTCTGATGGGATAAGTAAAGGAAGAAAATTGAAAAAAAATATTGACACCAGATGGATTTCACTTATTGGACCTGTAGAACGTCTTTTTGAAGAATATAAATCAGTCATCGGTGTGGTCACTATTATGTCTTTAAGTAAAGGAATACAAAAGGGAAAATCTCACACTTTGTTGCAAATGCTAAGTGATGTGGAAACTCTTCTCTATCTTGGAGGAATGTTACCATTGTTAAGAGAAATGAATAATTTGATAAAAGTTTCTCAATCAAGAGATATTTATGTAATGGAATACGCAGTAGCAAGAAAAATGACTTGTATGCGCTTAGAAACTTTGTATTCTGAGACATCGGGTTTTGATTCACAAGAATTTATCGAGTGGGAATCGTTGCTACAAGTTGGTGTAGAAGATAGTTTTTTGCAATACAATAAGAAAGGTTGGTTGTGCATATTTGTGAAAGATAAACAAATTCCTCTTTATGTATCACGAAAAAGTCAAGGAGTATGCATCAGGAAAAAAGTTAATCAAACATTCTTTGCTATCCTAGTGGATAGTGTAAAACAAGGGGTAAGATCCATATGTAATAAATTGACTTCTGAGATCAGAGAGAGATTTCCTCGAGATGAGCTCTTAGAAGCAATGGCCATAGTTCATCCTTTATATTGGAATCATGCAAAAGACAAGAGCTTACTAACAAATGACTTTAAAAGCAAGGTCCAAGTATTATCCGATCATTTTGGAAAGAATGCATATTTGGGAGATAGGATTCTAGAAGGAATTATAAATCCAAATCTTTTAAAAAAACAATCTGGGATATTTGGACAAACGATGTGGGAGCAATTTGACTTCGTCAAAGATCCTTCAAATTCTGGTGCAATGAAAAAGCTATGGAAAAAGCTGGATATATCTCCATTCTTGAAGGAATCTATGTCGGAGTATTTTAAAGTAGCAAATTTGTGTCTAACAATGATCCTTGGATCCGTTGAAGATGAACGTCTATGGAGTAGCTTAACTTTCATAAGAAATGCAACGAGAAATAGATTGAATAAAAACTTGGATACATGTCTTAGATTGTTTGTTTCTAAGAGTGACCTTGAAACTTTCCCTTTCGAAGAAGCTTATGTCATATGGAAAAGTCAATGTCAACGAAGAAGTGAATGTGTAGTATCAGGCGAGAGGAAACACATGGAGGATGTTGAACCTTCTAATATTTTTCAAATCGACTGATACTGATTATAAAAAGGTAACTTTTTTATTTGATTTCTTTTTGAATATTATGGTGAAGTATAATTTATACTAATGTTTCTTATTGTTTTGACAGGTTTTGAAGATATCGAGGACTTCAATATTTGCCGATTTTTGTTTTTTTATTTTTTTTAATATCTGAAATGATGAGATTCAAAGGTTCCTATTGTTCAATGTTCATGCCTATTTATGTATCTATGTATGTATGACTCATGCATGTGCCATGCTTGCATGTGTGTATGTTTGTATTCATGTATTCTTGCATGTATGTATGTTTGTATTCTTGTATTCATGCATGTATGTATGTGTGTATGTTTGTATTCATGTATTCTTGCATGTATGTATGTTTGTATTCTTGTATTCCTGCATGTATGTATGTGTGTATGTACATATGGATGCATGTGTGATGCATGTAATATGTATGTGTGTATGTACATATGGATGCATGTGTGATGCATGTAATATGTATGTGTTATGTATATGTGATGCTTGCATGTATATATTATGTTTTTATTCATGCTTATATGCGTGTATGTATGTGTGTACACTGAACACTCCTTTTAGAGGATTTGAAGGCTTGCACATTGAACTTCTTGGAATTATGGGACCTATCTCTGACCAGAAATTTGTTAATCTAATGTTGTTTCCAAATAGATGTGTGTAGAAGTATGTATGCACGTGTGTGTATGTGCAGGTGTGTGCAAGAGCTAGGTATGCATATGTCAGGTCATGTATTTTGGTCATGGTCATATATTTTGGTCAGGATTCAAAGTCTTCAAAACATTATTTCATGATATTTCACTCATGATGAAACATGATGATTTTTTACTTCATTTTTTTCCTTTTTGATAATAATATGTACTGTGAATGTTGCAAGATGTCTAGCTTTACACATATTAGACTGTCAAAGGGATATTTACACATATATGTATCCATGTGCATGGGTGTGTTGACTGGCATGTATGTGGATCTCTATGTATATGTATGCTTGAATATATATGTGTGTATGCATTCATGAATCCATGTGTATGGGTGTGTTGACTGGCAGGTATGTGGATCTGTAGGTATATGTATGCTGGAATATATGTGCATGTGTATATATATGTTGACTGCCATGGGAAAAAGAGTGACAGCCAAGTGTTGTTACAAGTTTGTGTGTCCTGAAAGCCTGCAGTATAAATGTGGCCATAGAAGGTCTTTTAATCCATGCTCTGAGTTTTGAGATGGACTATGAGTCAGATCAGGCCATAGCAAACACTCTTGTTGATCTTTACTCGAACATTGGAGGTCTAATTTCTGCACAAATAATATTTAATTGTTTATCAAGCCCAGATGCAGTGTCTTTTGGAGCATTGATAAACATTTTGCCAACCAGGTATGTAACTCATTTGCTCTCAGTCTTTTTGATGAAATGCAGAAGCAGGGATTACTGACAGACAGGACAACAGTACTGAGCTTATGTATATATGTGTGTGTGTTTCTATTTGTGTGTGTTTCTAGGTAACTCCTGTTGATGAAACAAGCCAACAAAAGCTTCTTAGTCCCTGCCAACTGAGTGAATCTCAAGATGCATATTTTGTAATGCTTTTCAATGGGAGCACCACCCCCAGAGGGTTCAAAATGAGGTAATTGCTTCCACTTTCAAGCTTGTAGATCCTGGCTGATGTTCTGGTGTCCGAATTCTAATCTAATATTATTGACCAAGGAGGGAGACAGGGGAGGGATACGCACAGAGAGGAGGCATGGGTGAGGAGCAGTAGCAGCAGGAGGACGAGTGGAAACTCTACTGATCCATGATCTCTTTATATATGCATCAAGGTTTCCTTGCTTTTTACATCATCTAAAGTTTCATTCCTTGCAAATGGTGAGATGTACATTATGAAATACTATTTACCTATAAGACTTTTGATCCTCTCATTAGTCTGTACATATTTCTAATTTGTATATTTAAATACATGTGTTGAAGTACATCTAGTTGATTATCTTTTGTCTATGCTTGAAGATCAGCATATATCTGCTATTAAAAATCATCTGCTGTGTGTATTTTGTCCTGCTGATGCATGTTGTTGCTCTCCGAATTCTCTATTAATCGGATGTTGATCCTGGTAGTTTTCACTTGTTGATTCTTTGTTCAAGTTTGTCCTATCTTTTGTTTGCATTTTGTGCTGATGGTTGTATGATCTTGTGGTTGAATAACATGAGCTTATAGTTGTAGTTTTGTATGAGGGTGAATTTGGGGTTTGCTTAGATTTCTATTATGAAGCAGATGGCTTCCATATACAGGTGACATAGTATAAATAATGCATGTTGAAATAATTCATTTCATCAGCTTCTTTTGATTATTCAAGATGAGTTGTATATGAGGTATATCAGACCAGACCTTACATATGATCAATCTATGGAACTGTTGGTAGATGGGGTCTTAAGAAGTTCATCTGATGATAGTGATGTGTCAGGATGTTTTGGTTCTTCATATAAGATGTAGACAGTCTGCTGGTTCTCTTGTGCCATAGTATTTCTGTACAGGAAATTGTGATAAGCATGGCTTTAGGAGGACTGATGGTATAGTCTAGTCCTATGCATTCTTCTCAGTTTCAGCTTATGCTTTTATATTGAAGTGAATCTCTCTTAATTTGTTCATTACTGGACTTCTGGGTATGATTGCCTACTACCAAATAAATGTGCAAAAAGATAGGATACAATATTTTATGCTTTACTTTTATGCTTGTGCCATCTTCAGACCTCACTTGTCTAAGAACTGATTGTGATTTGATTGATAATGAAAATCTAGGATTGTTCTGAAGTGCATCAACCAGAGCAATGCTAAAAACTGCATCATTGTGAAGTAACATTAGCCTTCAAGGCACTAGCATAGGTCCCAGCATCTGTAATGAAGCCTTTACTTTGTATACATTCTAAATAGGCCAAAGCTTTCTCTCCCTAACCTTCTTCAGCATTCAGGGTCACTCAGGGTCCCCAGATCTGCACAATGTAGAGTATAGCAGATGATTCAAGGGGCTACCAAAAGCCATAGTTCTTGATACTAAATATGCAAGAAAACATTCTCTTGGTTCCTGTCAGATGAGGCATCATAGATATCAAAATCCTATGCATTCATCATTCATTTCTCCCATACCATGGAATCTGTCATGATGTTCCATAGAG
Organism: Ceratopteris richardii; assembly: GCA_020310875.1. Classification (NCBI taxonomy): domain Eukaryota; kingdom Viridiplantae; phylum Streptophyta; class Polypodiopsida; order Polypodiales; family Pteridaceae; genus Ceratopteris; species Ceratopteris richardii. Next base: position 169,872,622 of record CM035424.1, on the reverse strand, counting down.
TATTCCTAGATCTGCAACCTACAAAGCACAGTCGATGTGTACAAAGAAGCCATAATTTTGTTTGATCTTCTTGTCACTAAACATGCAAACACATCTTTTTGCATATGCAAGTTTGCATAGGCTCTATTCAATCTGTCCTCTACTGCAAATGTTGGAATTTGTACATGTATGCAGGTATGTATATGCTTTGATCGATATGTATCAGGTATGTATGTGCACAGGTATGAAAGTCAAATTATTGGCTGCTTACTTACCACATTAAAATGTAGCAAGGTACAATTGATTATGTAGGAAGCCAATACAGTTTCAACTTTTTATAATGGAGCGATCCTCCTCGATATGAGTAGACTATTTGCACCTTTCAATGGGTTAGTAGTATAGTACTTACATAGTATATATATACTGCTTTCTCTCTCTCTCTCTCTCTCTCTCTCTCTCTCTCTCTCTCTCTATATATATATATATATATATATATATATATATATATATATATATATATATATATATATATATATATATATATATATATATATATATATATATATGTATGTATGTATGTATGTATGTATGTATGTATGTATGTATGTACACACACACACATACCAATATGGGTAGTGAAGTTGAAGAAAAGTATGACCAATGATGGAAGAAGGTAGCAAAAGTGAAGAGGACTAGAAAGGTAAGATAGGGGAAGAGGTGATTTAGCATAGTGAATGATATCAAATGCTCAAACATTTGTATAGTTTTAAGGGAAGTTATTATCAAAATTCAAATAAACTTTTATATTTCAAATGGAAGGTATCATTAGAATTCATAAATTTTTTAATTTTCAAGAAGGAAATTATTATCAAAATTCACCAAAATATTTATAATTACACACACACACACACATACACACACATCTCAATATGGGTAGTGAAAGTGAAGAAAAGTGTGACCAACGATGGAAGAAGAAGGTAGCAAAAGTGAAGAGGATCACAAAGGTAAGATAGCAGAAGAGGTGATTTAGCATAGTGAATGATATCAAATGATCAAACATTTGTGTAGTTTTAAGAGAAGTTATCATCAAATTTCAAATAAACTTTTATATTTCAAATGGAAGTTATCATTAAAATTCACCAATTTTTTTATTTTTCAAAAGGAAATTATTATGAAAATTCGCCAAAATATTTATAATTATAATATGAGATGCTTAGAGAAATTCGCCCATGTTTATATACTTTTGAGTGAGGGGGGTGGTCTTATTTTTTACCCTGCCTACGAGGCCTCCCCGTTGCACCACACCTTAATCATCCATTTTACCGCAAGTTTGTTAGCCATGCACCCAATGTCAAGAATGCCAAGGCCGTCACTATCCCTTTGGCTAGTAAAGATGGACCACCTGATTTTAGGCAACCTCCTCCTGTTGTGGTCACCTATCCAAAGGAAGTTTCCGCAAATACTGTCCAGTTCAGACAGCTCTTTCTCTTTAGGTCTCCAACAAGAGAGGAAGTAAATGGTTGAGGAAATGAGGAATGTGTTGATAACGATTGCATGACTACCGAGATTTTGCATACCTCTCCAATATTTTAACTTGGTTTCGAGTCTAGCAACGACCGAATTACACCACTGCTCCAACAAGATACCAAAGGCCAAGGGAATCCCAAGAAGCTAGAGAACTTGGCCCTCAGGAATGTTTTTACAGCCATGATGAAAGAGAAGGTCGGGTTGGATCCCAACAATAGCTCTAAAAGTAGTCTTTGAGTGGTTGATTTTGGATCCAGAGGCTTCACAGAAAGTATCGAGGCACCTCCAAAACGTCTACAAGCTGGTACTATCATTGTGGACAAATGGATTCATATCATTGGCAAAAAGTCTCTTGGTGATCAAGCCATGGTCATAGGGCAATCAGAGGCCTATGATATTACATGCTTTGGCTTGTTGTTCCACCAGATGGCTAAGCCCTTTCATGGCAATGGCAAAGAGAAGGGGAGCCAACAAGCACCCTTGTCTAATCGATCTTTTTAGTTTGATCACCTTCGAAAGTTGACCATTAACATTAATTTGAGTCAATGCATTTCCCAAATGGGTCAAGATCATCTTGGTGAGTTTTTGACTACATCCGAGATCTTTAAGTGACTGTAGAATATAGTCCCATTGTAGGCTTTGTCAAAGTCGATCTTGAGGAAAACCACATCTTGTCTTGATTCATACGTGAAGTCGAGACCTTCCCAAATATCTATAATGGCGGATTCCAATATTGACCTGCCTTGACAAAACTTTTTTGGTCCTCGCTCAACCATGCTCTAAGATGGCTGGAAATCCCATTGGCTATGACTTTGGCAATGATGTATCCTTTCGATTTGAGACTATAGAGGCTAGTTTGTTCACCATATCTATACCTACATTTATCATTGATTCTACAATTATCATTGATTCAGGTAAATAGTTGAAAAATTTTTGTGTATGTTCCACAACCTGCCCACAAAGTGCCCAACTTGAGAGCCAATTTGCTCTCTTCCTTCCCTTGGTGATGGGAACAATATAGAAGCAGAGTGGTTCTTATAGTCCTCTTTGAATCCATGTTCCATCCTATATGGGATTAACATGACGCTCTCTCATTCCTCAACCTAAAGTTCGTTCACCAATAATCTTTGGATCCCTATTTCTAGCCGACAACACATGTAAAAGAACATGAAATGCTTCTTTTTCTTTGTAGTAAAAGAACGCAAAGCAGATATTATATCTAGAAGAGCTGATCAAGAATGGGTTTGAATATGTCTCATAAGAGGATATTCAAGAAGTCTCCACTTGATTCTATCATCCTAACAACAGGAGAAGAGGTCACCCTTCATCTCTCACATGGAGCACTATGAAGGAACGAGGAAGTAGTGTCAATCAAAGAGTGCATGGATTTTGTTTGGGCAAAACTTGGGGGAAGTACCCGTTAAGCTTATTTTGTTTTTCATTTCTTCTTTCCCAAGCATTACTTTTCATTTACATAGTACATTAATATGAAGTGTTTAAAAGAACAAGGTATGGAGCCTTCTCAATTATTTCGGGAGTATTATGAAGCAAGGATGTGAACATGAAGATGATGAATATGTCTTTCCAAGGGGCAATAGAAGGATGTATCTTAAGATCAATCTAAATATTTCTCAAATTACACTTGAATTTCATCTCTTTGCCATAATTTTTCATTCTCTTTACATAAAATCATTAATTGAAGCATGGAATAAGGCTTCAACTATTGATATTCTCCAATGGAATATATGAAGATAACGTGATCCAGATTTGAATAGGTAAACATGCATGGAAATCAAGCACCTCAAGCACTTTCATGCATCCATGCACTAAAAAGAATGAGTATATGTGTATTTTCTTGTGATAAGAGATGGTCTCGATGCAACAATTAAAGTCCAAAGCTTTCTTTTTTCACATGTCAGCTTTTATTTTCATTATATATGTTTTAAATTCACAAAAGCATGTGCATTATCATGATGATTGTATGAAAGAAAAGCATATGTAGTATGCTGGTAAGCAGAAAAGAGACACAAAATCATGGAGTTTATGAATGCTCGGCCTATTGAGAGAAAAGCACTGTTCGGATCATTTATGGCATGCAAATACATGCATTTTCATGTAAGAACATGCAATCAAATGAAAAATATTCTCTTTTTTATTTTCTTATGTGATGGAAATAGTTAAGTGAATAGTCTTTAATAAATAGTTTACATTTGAATGGAAGCAAATGATTTGGGAAGAAGTAAAGATAAAGAAATTGCAAAATATTACTAAATACATTTTTCAAGTTAAATACCTAGAGATTCCTTCTCGAAGTGATATTTAGGTGTCCAAAACTTAATGTAAAGTTCACATTAGGTAATAAGTACGTTTTTGTTAGTAAAAAGGGAAGAAAAATGAAGAAATAATTTCAAAAGTTTCATTTGAAATTTTGATAGATTCTCTTTTCATACGGATGGTTAGGAAGTAATGTATACATGAAAAGTACCCAAATATGTTGTCTAAGTTCTTTGATGACTTAGCATAGTTTTTTGAGAAGGTTTTTAGGAAAAATATGTTCAATACCATATGATCCCAAGATCATGTATTCATGAGTACAGAGAAGCTAGAAATGCCCATGTTTACTCTAAATATAAAAGATATTTAGAGAAATCACAAGAGAATACACTATTCCTTGTTTTATTTCTCATTTATCCTAAGGAGGAAATCCCCCAACATAGTTTCAAAAAATTTCATGAATACTTTGGTACAAACTTCTCAATTGAATCCAGCAAAGAGAATTTCGGAAATGGAATATGAGCATTTCTTAAAGTGTCTATAACCCAATCATAATGGGCATATTATCCTTACTTTTGTGAGATGTTGAGGACCCCTTGGGTACTAAGTCCACCTTCACTTGTACTTTCATTCAATTTAAGTGAATCTAGGAGAGTAGGCCTATGGCCAAACTTCCTTTAAAAAAATCATAAATACAAAGTAGAGGTTGAAAGTTCAATCAAAGTACTCTAAATTTACTTTCACCAACAAGAATGCTACAAAGTATTGAAAAGGTAACATGAAACTTTAAAAACACGTTCCTCTTAGGAGAACTTCTAAGTTATTCTAATGGCTTCATTAATCAATCAAGATATTTTCATCTCAAGATGAAAGCCAAGAGAAGTTATAAGTATAGTCCCTAATGGAAGGAACTTAAAATTCTAAAGGTACAAATATGAGGGCTTCTTTGAGAAGAGAGGATAATTGAAAATGAGAAAGCCAAGGAACATGTCTACAAGAAGAGTACTATGCTCATAAAGAAAAATAAGGAAAATCACATTTTACTCTCTTTATTTTGTCTTCCATAAAGACACTCCAATTTCAATGCATATCACCTACAAAATTCTTGAAACGAAGGTGTTTTATATCATTTTCTTCAACTGTATTGTATAATTCGCACGCCAAAAATATGATTTTGTTAATAATACTATAACTATAGAAACACAATTCAATATAGGTTACAATCATATATAAGTACTCTAGATGCATTCATTAAATGTTGCTTTTTGTGTCCCTTCATGAAAGAACTTTATTTTTGCCAGCGAAAAAGCTAAGGAAGATCCAGCCTTCACTTAATTTGCACACTAAATGACAAAGGAGGTGGATAGGTATGGAGAAAGGATGGAAGGACAACAAAATCCGTTAAATGATAACCATCGAGTGTGAGAATTGAATTTGTGTTCTATGTGACATGAGGATTGGACGTATGTAGTTGTCTTCTTCCACAAACAAGAGGGTATGCCGACCTCATGAGCTCTTCATAAGTGAGACTATCCTCTCATCTGCGCATTAAGTGAAAGTATTCTCTCATAAGCAAGGGACACGTATGCCAGGTAACCTTTTAATCTTAGAATAGTTCTTCTGGAAACGAATTGATCGATTCCTCTTCCTTGTGGTACATCGTCTAGGGTTCGCAAAAGATCTTTTGAACAAAGAAAACTTTCGTGTCTGAACTATTTCCCCTTCATGCATATGCTTTCCCTTGTCCGCCAGTACATATATGCATTTTTTTTTTTAAATAAAGGAAGTTCGGCCTTACCCTACTAGTCTCCTTCACTTCACTTGTACTTTTCTTTTAATAGAAGTCCATTTTGTTCACCACGCTATACCTACATTTATCATTGATTCAGGTAAATAGTTGAAAAATTTGTGTGTATATGTGCGGAAAATGGAGTGATCCCATTAGAGCGACTGTTAATTTCTTTACTGAAATTAATGGAGTGATCCTATTAGAGGTAGGTTCATGCAGAGAGAGAGAGAGAGAGAGAGAGATTCTACATAAAACAAGAAACAACACTAATTCAGGTGATGGGGATAAATACATTTGGAGGTACTGTGTACAAGAATAAGAGGGTTTTTTTTTTGATAGATGAAGGGTTGATAGGAGATAAGAAGAGTTGAGAGCAGAAGCGCAATGAGTTGGAACCAATAGATACAGCGGGAGGGGAGACGTTGCATATGGAGGTGAGCAAAGAAGGCAGGCCTAAAGGACATGCAAAGATGTCCAACATGACAATGGAAGGAAATCCACAGTACATGAAGCATATGTATGCCTACAGATTGTCCAATCATAAGGAGATTGAAGTCCGCCTACTGATATTCCTGGCATAACATAAGTGGAGATAATTTTTTTGTTAGATGTTCTTTTAATTTAACGTTTGTATAGCTTCACCTCTTGTTTTTTTTTTTTTTGCCTTTTTTGATAATGCGCATTTTTAAAAGTGGATGCTGCGGCTCTAATGAGCACTCTTGTGGTCTATACTCTGATGATCTTTGTATTATGATGGGTGTGTGAGTGCGTTATCAATTTCTCTCGTGGTTAAATGAAACATCCATAGCTTAATCTTTGACCTATTGTCTCTTTTAAGCTTGAAGTTAGAACTTACAAGAACAACACATACACCTATTCGTTAATGTCTTGTAATTCCAATGCAAATAATCATGTGTTTTGTTATTAAAGAAGAGAAGGATATCGAAGCTGCTTCCCTAAAGTAGTAGACTGGATCAAGTAGTGAAGATGTCATGCTCTGCAATCACATTCACTTGCAATGCATTTATCACATAAGTTGAAACCATGGTAAAAGGATCCGCTATAAAATGCATTAAGACTGGTTAAGCTTATTTTTTTCAGCATGTATTTGATTCGAAAGTAATATGTAGCTTTAGAAGTATTTGAATTTAAAAGGGGAATTTAGTAGCCACTTTTGGATATTACTTTTCAGAAAATTGGCCATTAGAGTCGCCATGTTATGTAATCATTGATATACAAATGAGAAAGAGAAAAGGGTTGAGGAAACTCTAGAGTCTATGTTTGAAGAATACACAGACCATTGACAATTGAGGAGAGATTACATATGATAATGTTTACAGATTATAATCCACATTCAAACTAGTGTCAATATCCTAGAGGTGGATCTAATCATTCTTGTATATTTTTGTTTCCAAGTTTTTCCTAGGACCTAAACACTTTCTTTGTCCGTTTCATGAATCTATACGCTTCGACACCATGAATATATAGCTTAAGAAGCGTTGTTGGGCCTTGACTTGGCTAAGAATGAGCCCATTTTCTTGTCTTCTTTAGTGTCAAAATGGAAATCATTAACATTGACTTCATCCACGTGCCCTGTAGAGGAGAGAAAGCGAAACCAGAGAGAGAGAGAGAGAAAGTTACTACACATACACACACATTGACTTGTACATAATATTGATATAGATGCAAATGATTTAGACTTGTAGAAATGTATAAATTTTTTCTTTTCTTAGTTTAAATAAAATAGAATAAATCCTTCGATGCAAGGAGATATCACATACATCCATGCACACAAATAGTATTGATAGAGATCTAAATGAGTTGGACTTGTGATATCTATAATTTTTTTCTCTTCGCCATGTGATGAAATGGATAGATCCTTCCATTTTATTTTCGTTCATGTCCTTGACGCTTTCATTGTATAAATATATGTGCTCATGATATGCACATATTCCAAGAGAGCTTAAAATTAAGTTGACTCAAAGGCAACAAAAATATATATGTTAATGATACGCACATATTCCAAGAGAGCTTAAAATTAAGTTGACTCAAGTGCAACAGAATATGCATCCGTTGGGTAACTCATACTGTTGTTATAGTTTTATTAAAAAGGAAAATATGCATAAAAACACTTTCTTTTTTGAGAAACGAATACATGATTTAGCAATCAAAAGAATATGAAGGTTCTCATTGATAAAGGTAAGTATGAAGACAAGGAAGAACGAGCATAATGTTTTGTGGATTAGTTGACCTAGAGAGAGCACAATAACACTTGAACAAGAGAGTTCCTATCTAGAAAATTAAGATCAAACGTTGCATCAACAAATCATACAACTTGAAATGTAAAAACTATAGTAAAATCAATAATGTAAGATTTTGTAGTGAGTCTGGGACATCAAAAAGGCTTTATCAAAGACAAATGCATCCTTGAAGCCATTATTGATGTTTGGTAGGGTTTAGATCATGCAAAGGAGTCTTCCTAAAAGATTCTTTTCCTCAAGATTGAGTTTGAGCTTATGAGAGATTTGAATGTGACTTTACCCTTGAATCCCTCAAGCAGCTTGGTTATGGTGCTAGGCCCTTATGAAAATGGTTTCTAACTGATGGGAAATGTTTATTCTCATGTTCAAATTAACAACCAACTCTCCTTGGCTATCTACCTCAAGCACTCTATTAGAAAGGTTTGTTCACTTGCCCCTTTGATTTTTTCCATTTTCGCGAATAGTCTCAACTACGTTATTGGAAATCGAATGTAGTTGACCACATTTAGGGTTTGGCCTCTCCCATGGCTAGGACCGAATGGTTATAAGACTCTTCTTTGATGACACGGATGTTGTGTTTGCAAAATAATACTATATGTGTCTCTCGATTCTAGCATTCCCTTGACATATTTTGTGTGCCCTCCAAGTCTAGAATCAACCATTCAGAAACCTCTTTTAAGATGCTTTTTTAGGTCTACCCTTAAAATTTTTGAGGACCCAGAGAATCTCCCCTGTGGTCAACTCTTCCCATGATTGGGCATTGAGCTTGGTTTCAAGGCTTCTATGGGCTAGTTAGTGGAATTGGGTGATTGGAAGGTTGTTTGAAAACTCCACTACTAGAAGTGAATGCAACCTAATGTGTTAGGGCATGCGATGGTGGTTAGCACATTCCTTATCTCATCTATCATATACTTCTTGGCTTGTTGGTAGGTGAGCTGCAAACAAGTTTAGAAGATGAATAGGATTTTCAAAAGTTTCTTTGGATGGGGCATCCAAATAGAAAGGGTGTGCCGCAATTCAAATGGCAAATTCCCTCTTACCCAAAGGAGTTGGGTGGTTTGGGCATCTTGGATGTGGATGCCTTGGCCAACAAGCTCATGGACAAATGGATTATCTAAGGCTAGTGTAATGCAAAAACTTTTTGGGCCAAGCTCATTTTTAAAAAATAGCAACGTTCTCTCTTTCACTTAGGTACTCGGATGGAAAGAGATCTATCTAATCACGCTCTTGTTTTCCCCTTTCTCGATTGTCCTCAAGGGTCCAGATTTGGTGTGTTGCTTGTGGAGAGGACAAAACTATATGAAACTCTTTTGTTCCACCAATGATGGCTAGAAGTGTGTTTTTGGTATTTGACAACACAATTCTATTTGGTTCCCAACTACAAGTATCACAAGAGTGGCTAATGAGAATCTCCTAGAGCTAATGGGTTTTAGAAAAAAGGTTTTTATATGTGAAAAATACCTTTGGAACCAAGACAGAACACACAGGATCATGTTTTAGGACATTTACCCAAATCATAGAGTGAAATTTGAGACTAGTGCCTTTTAAGTCATAGAATCAGTGCTTGTGATGACATGAAGACCTGCCTCTTGCTCCGTTTGGATCCTCCTTTGAATTGACACAATGGAAACAAAAGGGAGAATATTATGAGAATCAAAAGAAACCTGACCTTTCATCAATCTGTAAACAAGAAGTGTTGTTTGACCTCTATTAGATGGGGCCTCAAGTTGAAGGACTTGTGGCATCCACTTCCAGAAAAGAAAAAAGGTGATCCTCATGTGGGAGATTCTTCATGAGGAGATTAAAAAAATTTTACAATGCTCTCACATAGTGTAAGAGATGCTTTGGTGGCACATAAGATATAGGACACCTCTTCTTTCCCCATCCTAAGAGCATTGTGACTTGGAAGTGCTTCAATAAGCTTCCTTTTATTGTATCATCAAGTCAACTAGAAGCAAGCTTTGTTTGGTGAAGCGATTAGCAAAGCCCTCTAGAAAATCTGAAATAGAAGATGTGTGTTCACTTGACAAGCCTCCGAGAGAGTGGTCAATAAAAGAATCCCTTGTTTGTCTATGTAGAGGGATTTGTAGGGCTCAGTCAATGTACAACATTGGGTTCTTGTCAAGCTTGACAACAAGCTTTAGTATTGGAAGGGAATGCAACTCAATGTGTTCAGATATGGGATCATGATCAATATGTTCCTTTTCTCTCCTATCATTTACTTCTTGGCATCTTAGAGACTCTCCAACAAGGAGAGTTGAAGTTAGAAAGGATCTATAGAAACTTCCTTTGGACGGGGGATCCCAACAGATGGGTGTTTCAAAAATTAAATGACAAATATACACTAACCCAATGGAGGCGGGTGGTGTGAGCATTCTGGATGTGGATGCTTCAGCCAATATGATGGTGGTCAAATGGATGATTAAAGCCTCAAATAAAGATGAAACTTCTTTGGCAAAGCTCATCTGGAGAAACACTAACAACCTTTCTCTAATTGGGATCCTCAAGTGGAACGTGCACGATCTAATTATTCTCTTATTCTCCCTAATTCCTCTTGTCCCCAAGGGCTCTAATCTTGTGTGCTCCTTGTGGAAGGGATGTGACTAGATGAAACATCATTGCACAATCAATAGTGATTGGAAGTGGGCTGCTAGAATTAGACACAATGAATCTATTTTGTCCCCTATTGGGGATATCATGAGAGTGGAGCTTGAGTACCTCCAAAGAACAAAGAGACTATGGAATAAAGGTTTTAGAATGTGGAAGCATGTATGCCACCAATATAGAAGGAATTGGATCGAATTTAAGGACATTGATTTCATTTGCAAAGTTGAGTTTGAAGATTCATGTCTATTAAGAAGCATAACCAACACTTGGGATGACTCTAAGAACCCCCTCCTATTGGTCCATGAACAACTCCCCCTCGATCAGAGGATTTGACATGGTAGAATGGAATCAAGATGGAAGTTACCCCTAGAATAAAATAGAAACTTGGACTTTCATCACTCTCTTGGCAAGAAGTGCAATGAAAATTCGAGATGGATTAGATTGGACTTCAAGTTCAAAGAATTGTGGCACGCACTTATCGAAAAAAAAAATTAATGAGGGGAAACTTTTACATTTTTTAATTCTTGTACCTAGAGAATCAAGTGGCTTTTTTAATGACGATTTTCTAGAGAAGCACCAAAGATTTTCTAGAGAGCGCACCAAATTTGGTTGCACATTTTTCTCTCTAGATCTTTGTCTTGCATAATCATGTGTTCGAAAGGAATAAGCCATGGGTTTAAGGGTTCAAAGCACCTTGGAGACCCCTTGGATTTTATTGAAAAACCCTTGAGCAAATATCTTCAATTGAATGGTTTGAACCATTGGGTTATTCATTTCAATTGAGGTCCCATTTGAATGGTTTCAACCTTTAAGCTTAAATTTTCATAAAGCTTGGGAATCCTAGTCTTGGGAGAAGCTTCTCCGATTGCCACCTTGTAGTGTACATGAGGTAGCAAGCCTCATTTGGCTAAAGAAGCTATGTGATATCAATTTCATGCACCTTAGGAAATTTTTCACATGTTAGAAACTTTGATGTACACTTGGATGACTCCAAAGACATGCACCCCTTGGCCTAGAGGTATATATATGCGTTGAGTGGTTTGGAAGGACATGTTTGTCTCTCTTTGCTCATGGGCTTATGTTATGATTGTTCCTCAACCTAAACTTCGTCCATCCATCATCTTTGGACCCCTATTTCTAGCAGACAACACATGTAAAAGAGCAAGACATGCCTTTTTTCTTTGCAATACAAGAAGACAAAAGAGATATTATAGCTAGAAGAGCTCATCAAGAATGGGTTTGAATATTTCTCATAAGATGATATTTCTCATAAGAGGATATTTCTCATAAGAGGATATTCAAGAATATTTCTCATAAAAGGATATTCAAGAATATTTCTCATAAGAGGATATTTTCATCTCAAGATGAAAGCCAAGAGAAGTTATAAGTATACTTCCTAATGGAAGGAACTTGAAATTCTAAAGGTACAAATATGAAAAAGATAACTCTTCTTGTTTCATAGTAAGAGTCCCATCAAAACTTACTCATATTTTGTAGTCTTATGCTAAAAACGATTCTCCCAATGCAATAAAAAATGAACTTGTTCTTTTGAAAAGAATAAAGTTTCAAGTATTGGATCTTTGTTGATCCATGAGCTTTCCCTAAAACAAGTAGAAATTTCTAAAAATGTTTGGATAAGTGAATAATGATGTCCTTAAAAGAAGATGTCAAGCTAAAGGTTGAAACTATCACATGGTGATACCTCAATAATATTTTCTACTATGACTTCTTAAAAATGATAGTTTCAAGGATCATACAAGCATTAACATTATTGAATATTAGCATGAGCCATTGTATTGGGCTCTACATTCTTGAATGAAGCTATATACTTTTTAGCCTTTGAGGGTGAAATCCCCTTAAAAGGGGGAAGGAAATGATACATGCTATATTGAATTTGATATAATTGATTCCATGAGTATAGAGTCATGGATGAAGATAACCGGATAGAAAGAGTAAAAGAATTACTTCTAGGTAATTGGGATCCCATCAAGTCTACAAAAGACTTAGATAAGATGGTTTCAATATCAAAATTAAATAAATAATGCCAAATCCTAAAATCCTCTAAAAGAGGAGTGAGAGTAACATATAAAATCATGAATTCTTAGTATATAGTCTACAACCGTGACAAATGAACATTAAGTCTCTAGGAGGTGAAAGTTTTGTTAACCTATGCTTAAAGGGATTTCATAAAAAAGAAATCCTAAAGCATTGTCGATGTTTAGACTCAAGCAATAAAAGTATTCTTGAGAAGCCCTATGGTGATTATTCAAATATTTTGAAGAATAGGAATAAACAAGATCAACCTCTTGTCACTATATGATGGTAGACTAAGATCAACCTCTTTTCACTATAAGATGGTAGACTAAGAACCAACAAGGTCTTGATATATAAGAAATTCAAGACACTTGGAATAAACAAGATCAACCTCTTGTCACTATAAGATGGTAGACTAAGAACCAACAAGTTCTTGATATATAAGCAATTCAAGGCACTTGGAATTACCCTCAAGACCTTATAAAAGAAGGATGGTTGTATATTCCATCAAAACATTTGAATCTTCCAAGGCAAGCATGGGAGAATTAGAAAACATCAGATCATAAATGATCTGTTGATGGAAGCAGTACAAGTAGGTAGGACAAAAAGAGAGGTAATTCTTGACTTCAGAAACCTTTAAAGTATTTGAGTAAAAATTAATCTATAAATAAGTTTTATGTGTCTAGAGTTCAAGATAAGTATCATCCACACACTTACATTGAATGTAAAGTATGGTGGTATGGGACACAAAATTTTATATTCAAATGGATGTAGGAATTTTGGTATGAGACATCGGACCTTGAGATGGTAAGATATCTTTTAGTCTTGGCTCATTAACTAAATGAAGACTAATTTCCAATGGGATTTGAAACTTTATAGATGAAGATGATTTATATGATGATCAAACATACGACCTAAAGTGACTTCAAGAATCCATAGATAAGGAAGAGAGAAGATCATGAAGTAAGTAAACTTCCACTATCTTTTTTAGTCAAACCTTAACTTCACTTTACTCAAAAGAAAATTGAATTTAAAGAAGAATTCCCAAAGTCTTGAACTAATCCAAGGAAGCATGCATTTTGAAAGATCCATGCATAGGTGGTGGACAGAAATGGATCAAAATAGCCATTTGGCTGAAGATACATAGAATCCACTTAATTCATATGTTTCTATTATGGATGCTCAGTATCCATCTAGCAAAACAATGACATTGGGTAGGGATATTTTCATCCACCCTTATAATTCCTTTCATACCCTTGATTCAGCTTCGTACATACAAAAATAGATGGTAGTTAAAATGATTTGGATATGGATCAAATCACACATAGATTCCTCTCTTCACTATGCGATAGAATCCCCTTTTTATTAAAGAGTTAAATAAGAGAGATGAAAACCATGATCATTGAGAGTGATCATGATGCATGGAAGAATCATTTACATAATATACTTCCACACATTTTTAAGGATGAAATTGAAGGGTGGAATAGTTTTGTATAATATGGGTCCAAAAGGCAAAATCAATGGACCTAAGGGTTTAGGAGCCCTTGGATAACCCTTGTATTTTATTGAGAAACCCTTGGAAAAGTATTTCCAATCAAAGGCTTTGAACCCTTGGGCTCTTTATTTCATTTAAGCTCCCATTTGAATGGTTTCAAACCTTAGGCTTAATTTATGCTAAGTCTTCGGAACCTTGGTTTGGAGGCTCTAGAATCAATTTGAGTGAGTCAAAAAAAAGGAAGTTGGATTTGAAAATCACAAAGAATGCTCTATAATTCTTGTAGACCAATAGAGGGTACACCGTACAATGCATAGGCATTTTAGAAAGGGTAAAATTTTGATTCAAGATGATTATGTATTTTTGGTTGAACTTGTGGTCATTTCCCTTCTAGAAGAAGGAAATTTTCCTCTACTTTTGGGAATGACCTAGTAAAGAGGAGCGTCATCCCTACAATATTGGAATAAGGATACAATGTTGATGAGATCAAAGGCCTCAGGACATGTATAGCTCTAAATGGCAAGTGTATGTGACCATGCTCATATGGAGTCCAATTTTGTGATTGAGAAGAGAAAACAGGAGCCAATCTTAGAGCTTCATCATGAGGGGGAGGAAGATTGGATTAGCTAGTTGATGGAAGTTTAAGGATGTTTTGTGATGGAAGTTAGATGGGAGAATAAATCACAAGTTGAAGGAAGCACTATAAGCAAGGTGAACCATGCGGAGAAATTCGAGGTAATGGAATGGAAGAGGATCACCCAAAGTAATTTCCTAGAAACAATCTTGGATTGCCTATATAGGGATTCCTACAAAGCACACACAATAGAAGAAGCATCATTGAAGTCGCATACATATCCTGCATACAAGCTTGAAGCTTTCTCCATGTATAGAGAAAAGAAGGATAATGTGAAAACACTCAACCTAAGAAGTGAAGAAAAGCCTAAAAAGTTTTTCTTAGCAAGTTGGCTTTGGATGTTCCCTAGATTTTTCCATTAGGTATCATCCTTTTTACATAGATGTTTTTAAAATCCTTTTTCCATAGCCTTGAGCTTACTAACTCAATGTGACTTCAAGAGATACATACAAGGGGCCCACATCTTCTCCACCCAATCTCGTCTTATAATGCTTATGAGAGTCTCATGGAAAGACCCCCTCTTGTTGCTTTCCTCTACCCATATGGCAAAGGCACTTAGGCTTGCCATGTGGAATACTAGCCCATATAATATAAGGGATGCTCCCACCCAATATCACGAGGTGTGACATTTCCTTCCCCAAAAAAATATTTTTGTCCTTGAAAATGTAGATGCAATATTTGTAATGGTAGAAGAAGGTGCTCAAAAAATCTTGAACCCCATGTACTTTACGTACATGGTAATCTCTTTATGTTGTTTCCGAGTATCCTTCCCCTTAAGAAGTCTCATGAAAGAATATCTCATAAGGATACCATAAGTTCCTATTATCTCCCATATACACTTACCTTCCAAATTATCACTCCCATAATAAATATATCATCTAAATGAAATTATTCCATGTGATGCCTCCTCTATACAATAATAATATGAAAGATAATTTCCAAATGCAAAGCTATGTGAGCTTGATGGTACCGTAGTGGAGATAATAAACCATTCAATAGTTTAAAATAAAGAACAAAGTTCCATAAGAAATTAATGTCAAACCCATGTAGTGATAATGGATGATTCCAACACCCTAATGCAATAATGGAAGATGGTTGCCCTCCACCAAGCCCATAAATAGTGATATATGCTCTCTTCTTGACTTTTCTCTCTACCTATACATAGTCATAGTACCAGACTTTGTAGAATTACACTATGCCTTAAGATGTACCCAAAAACAAATTTAATCAAGCCAAATTAATGTCCCAAATCGGAGAACCATCTATTGCAAGACATGTTATATTTGCAACACTCTCAGTCTATGCACAGAGATATAGCTTCACAAACTTGGTGATTTCTCATAATTCACTGAGTATAGGGACTTAAAATTTGCCACATTTTGGGGTAGTATAAAAGATAATAAATGAAGCTTGAAAGCAACAAGAATGGCTAGAATGAGAGAGCAAATAATGCTATGCAGCTTGATACAAATAAAATTGTGAAAGCCTAACTACACCTCTAGATAGAGAGGAGCAAAGTCATGAGAAAATGAGAAAAGCAAGCAAGGGGGTTGCTTTCTGGAGTTTAGGACTTCAATAAAATAAGTTAGAAACTCTTAGAACTCATACAACTAACAAAAAAGAGTGAAATGGTGCTTATATAGAACTTTTATTTTTCCTACAATCTAGCTAACCAACCATAGGCATACTTTTTGGTGGATAATTGATAAGATTTAAATTTGATTGAATGTGATGGAGCTTCTAACTTGATTGCAGGACCTTGGGTCCTTTGTTTTAATTGATCCACTTGAAAAACTCATGGATGAGTGCTTTTTAATGGTTGAGAGTTGATTTTCAACACTCTCCCTCAAGTCTCAATGGCTAAGTCCTTCATTCCAATGCATGCCTTGAAGTGTTGTAGTTTTACTCCATCCCAAGCTTTGCTAAACATATCAACACATTGGTCCTTTATTGACATGCTCCACATTTACATCCTTTGGCATGATCTTCTCTCTAATAAAGTGGTAATGGAATCCTATGTGCTTGGACCTTGCATGGAACACAAGATTTTGAGCCAATCATATGCTACTTATGTTGTCACAAAAGAAATGTTCCAAGCCCTTGGGGATCGTTTGAATCCATAAACAAGCCTTCTTAAGCTCGCATACATGATGTGGAAAGCTCTTCTCTTCAAAGGCTTGGGGTTGCTCCATGAAGAGTACCTCTTCAAGCTCTCCATTTCAAAAAGTGTTAGTCACATCCATCTAGTACATCTTCCAATCTTTTGAGGTTGAAATTGCAATCAAAATCCTTATGGTACGAAATCTTAGCTATTGGAAGTAATTTTTCCTCAAATTGTATGCCATAGGTTTGAGCAAAACCTTTGGCAACCAACCTCACTTCATACCTAGAGATGCTCCCATATGCATGCCTCTTTACCTTGTACACCCATTTTTTTCCAATGGATTTCATGTCCTTTGTCCTTGGCACTCATGAGTGAGTATCATTTTCTTCAAGTGCCTTGAATTCTTCCTCCATGGCTTCATTCCATTCTGAGTGGTTATTTGCCTCTTCAAAAAAGTTAGCTTCTTCACAAGCTATAACTTGGCTCATGTAGGCATAGTGTCTTGCAATAAATGAATCATAACTCAACCTTTGAATAGGGTATTTAACCCGATTGGATGACATTAGCTCACCATTGAGTGGTAGGACTCTTCTCCTCCTTGGTTTAGATGCTTTAAATGTTGGAGTTTCTAACTTCTCCACATCTTTGTCACTTGTAGAGTCTATGTCTACTCTTTGATGGTCTTCGTTAATTGCCTTTTCATTTTCTTTTATGCTTCTTTCACTTGATTGAGCTTCATTCCTTGTCCTACATTTCCAAGATGATGTAGTACTCTTCTCTGATGGAGTGCTTTGAACTTCTTTTCGGCTTCATATGCATCTTCAACTTGTAGCACATCTTCTCTACCATAGAAAGGCACAAACTCATCAAATATTACATCCCTAGACATGGTAAAATCTTTTTTGCTAGGATTATAATGTTTAAAACCCCTTTTTTTTATAATATCCATGAAATATACACATATCTGCCTTTGGGTCTAACTTGTGTCTCAATTATTGAGGTATCTGAACATAACACACATAATCAGATACTTTGAGATGTAAAAGTTTGGGTTTTTTACCACACCAAGATTCATAAGGTGTGACTCCATGTAATCTTCAAGTTAGAAACCTATTCATAATGTATATGGCTATATTTGTTACATCATCCCAATAAGAACCGGGATCATTCATTTCTTTTCACATAGCTCTAGCCACTTCTACTATATATCATTTCTTCCTCTTTGCCAACCCATTTTGTTGAGGTCTATACCAACAAGTGATTTGCCTTTTGATGTCATGGTAATGTGGAAAATCTAAAAATTAATTTGGAAAATACTCTCCCTCTCCATTTGAGCTGAGTTCTTTATATACTTCCTTGTTTCCTTCGCTACTAGTTTTTGAACATCTTGAAGTGGTAAAACACCTCTAATTTTGTATTGATGCAGTACATCCAAAAACACCTTGAATGATCATCTATAAATGAGACAAAATATCTATTACCTCCAATGGATGGCTCTCTTGAAGGTCCCCATAAATCTATGTCTAGGAGACTTAACACTTCATTACTCACATGTGCTCCCTTCTTGAATGGAAACATGCTTTGTTTGCCTAATTGAAAATTATGACCAAAATGATACATATTCTTAGATGTACAATCAGGTAGACCACTCAATAAGCCCTTCCTTTAAATTTCCCTTCATCCTTTGTAAGTTTACATTAGGGGAAAAAATGAACCCTGCATGGGCCTTGTAAGGATCCCTAATTTTTAGGGATTAAGCTTAATTCTGTTCTTGTTTAAGGAGACAAAGTGCATTTAATAGGGCACATTTTAGTAGGCTGGAGTAGGCTTTTTTTTAGGCTTCAATAGGCCTCTCTCTTTCTTCTTCTAGAGAGAGAGAAAGAGAATCTAGTTTCCACATCATCTAACTCGTACATGTATTTGAATAAAAAAATGAGTTTTTTTTTTAAGTTTCATTTTCAGTGTATATTAACTCAAAAGGGCCTATTTTTTAATATATATGTCAGAAATCACTTTTTGGGCCCATTTTTTGAAGTTTCTTTTAGAAAAAGTATAATTTTCAAACTCCCTCCAAAAGTACGTGTCACATCATCAAATCCGTGACTATGCTTCCCCCAAAAAATGACTTTTTTCAAATTTCATCATTTTCAGCCATACATAGTGGAAAAATACACTTTAACCCATACACATACAAGAAAAAACATTTTTTGAGCAAAACATATGCTTTAGAGTCCCTTGCAACCATTTTTTCATCTTTGTTTTTGATATTGATGGTCATTAGCAAAGATGGTGTTGACATGTATCACAAACTTCACAGTCGAACGTCCGCATGCTCCTGCATCAACAAGTATCCATGTTTGTGTGCCTAGAGAGTTTGCCCCAAATACACGATGCAACAATGATGCCAATTCTCAAAATGAACGTTGTGCAGCTGGAGAAAAAAGTATTGATCTTTGGGCTCATGGTTCACTATATCCTCTTGATCCAATATCTTCTTACCATCCAACATTCCATAACCTCTCAACTTTACTTCAACTCATTGGTGCGGGTGAAGCTGGACTATTAGGTTACTGCAAGCGATTATCTACACATTCACTTGCTACTGCTGAGTATTGGTTCCAACAATATCACATCCATCATATGAGGGTGGTCACTTTAGAAAGCACAATCATATCTTTACAAAAACAACTTGCAGATTTGGAGCAGGATATTGAAGCAAAACAAAGCACAATTTCAAAGTTAACTACCAATTTCCAGCAGCTGAAAGAGACTCCACTTGGTATGAGACATAGGAAAAGAGCATTGTCATCCTTTGAAGCACTTTCAAAAGCTGGTGGAGCACGCAAATGACGTATATATGCAACAAGGTGAGTATTTATTTTACTTTTATATGTTTTAATGAAGATTTGTAATGGAATTTTTCATTGTGTAGGTCGTTTATTCAAGACATAACTGCTTCATCAACAACACAAGACCAATTCAAGCTAGTGAATAGCTGTATAAACACCAAAGAAATCACTTTTGCTTTAGACTCACGCATAGGAAAGTGTATTAGAGTTATTGTTGAAGATGAGTTTTCAAAGAAATTAAAAAACCTTATCACAGTGCAAGATGTGCAGGCAATATGTGACGAAGCGGGCATCAGTGCATATGGGTATATTGGAATGTACAGCCTTCTCAGGCAAGCCTTACAATCACAAGGTATTTCTCAAAGTATATTTCCATGCCCATATAAAGTGTCTATCAATAAAAAAACTTCAAATGAGGATGTGGCTCGTACTATTGGACAATATTTATTCATAGAAGAAACTATGCCTGCCTCTGTTTATCATCCAAATATTCCCAAGAAGCAATCAAAAATCCTATCTACACAAGGATTTACCTACACTAAATTCAACAATATATTTGTGGATCTTCATAAGCTTCAACAAGCAATGGTTCACTTTTATAGTTCAACAATCAAAGGTACCCCTACTACATTTTATTTGGTGTTGAAGTTAGTCAAGATGATGGGAAATGGGAGCTTTGGAAGGACCTCTGTTCAATTACAACAGACAGTGATAGTCAAGTTGATCTCATTAACAAGCAAAAGAGGGTTTGGTCATCGTTTGATCAATTGTTACATTTGATGTGTTTGGTTTCCACTAATGTTTCACAACGAGAATTATTCCAAGTGACTTTGAAGGAGTTTACACAGTCATTCATCTTATCTTGGGGAGAAAGCAACATTACACATTACATAGTAAGTTTTGCTTACATTTTTTTATTTGGTTTTAAACACTATGTGTATATCTTATTGACTAGATCATAGCATATTCTTTTTGCACATGGAGCATATTTTATGAATCGATATGGGTCATTGGACATTTTTAGTACACAAGGAATGGAGAAGTCACATTACAGGGCTAGAGGTGTTTACTTTAAAAACACTCGTCATGGGGGTGGTCTACTCCAATCAAACTATTTAGAAGAAATGTTCAATTGGTTTTTCGTGCAACATTAGCTAGAAAATATGTAATGGAACGAGCATGTGAGTCACGAATAGCAAAGATTACACGAAAGCTACAACATGATATTGTAAGAGAGAAGTGGATGTCATTGACAGGTCCATCAGGACCTGTACATCATGCCCAATGGCGTGCACAAAAAGTCCGCAAGGGTTCTGCTTGGAAATAGTTTCCAAACTCTAAAAATGCATTATTATTTTCAAGGTTTTTATAACCCCTTTCACTTCAAATAAAATTTTACTGTTTTTGTGAAAATAATTTTAATGTCTTAAAACTAATTTTTATCCATTTTAATGTGAACAAGATAATTTTAAGTGAAAGCCTATAAATAGAGGTGTCCTTCCTCATTTTACCACTTTACAACCTAAGAGAATGGCATGCACAAAGCAGACTGCTAGGAAGGATCATGTCGTCTATCCTAGCCATGTGCAAGGTACTCAGCGCCCAACATGGATGACACCCCACAAGAAGCGTCGAACCACAAGCCACTCTTCCAGACAAAGCTCGGGTGTAGGTACACAATCCGGTAGCATTCCATCGCGGGGGGATGAAGCTTCACCAGAGAGAGATGTATCTCAAGAAATAAATTATTCCCCTCCCCCATCTGATGATGAGCCCCAAGTCAGGACACCAATCAAGCCAAGGCCCAAACAACGAGGACATAGGAAAGTTGTGATTGAGACATCAAATTTATAAAGTTCCTCAGATGAAGAAAGGAAGTAAATGATGAGGCACGACCATCTAGGCGTCCTCCAAGAAGAAAGAAGAACTACCAACCACATCGTAGACCACAACGACCACAACTCAACATCCCGCCAAATGCAAGAGCACCACAAAGGCGCAGAAAGCAAACCAGAGCCTTTGCAGAGATTCGACACTATCAAAAGTTTGTGGAGCTTCTTATTCCATGAAGGTCATTTGCAAGAGGTGTTAAGGAAGAGATCCAATGCTATTGCGCTGGACTTCGTATCCAAGGGATAGCCATTGAAGCTCTCCAAGAAGCTGCAGAGGCGTATCTTATATCAATGTTGGAGGACTCTAACCTATGTGCCATCCATGCAAAGAGAGTGACAATACAACCTAAAGATTTGCAGCTAGCTAGGAGAATTAGAGGGAATAACCCTTAACAAAAATTTGTACTCCCTTGTTTGGAGAACCTTTTCTATATCCCATATGATGAATATTTTGTAAATCCCAAATGATGAATATAATCTTTGTTGCTTCTCATATTTGCTCTTCCAAGTGTTTATCTCTTACTGTACATGTTTTGAAGTTTATTTCTCCTATGTTTCTAGCTGTCTTTTTCCAGTACCTCTTTGAAGTGTGTTTCATAGTTGTATCATTCGTTTTTCTGTACTTGTTGTAAGTGGTAATGCTATTTAATGCATTTGATGGCTTGGAAATAGCAAAAAAAGGTCTGCCACAGAAACGCGGGGATGGGCCCTGCAAAACTTTTGCAGGGCCCATCCCCGCGTTTCTGTGGCAGGCCTTTTTTTGGCATTTCCAAACCATGGAAACACATGCCATGCACATTGGGGCATATGATTGGCACATGCCATTGCCATACTTATTTACAACTCCATGCTTATATGCACTCAGAGGAGTCTTAACTTTCTCTAATCATTGCACATAAGAGTCTTCAACAATTCCCCAAGTGAAGGTGCTAATTGAGGGAGATAGACCATCAATATAGGTAACCTAGTGCATAGGATGGCCTAGGAATGCAAAAAAAGGCCTGCCATAGAAACGTGGGAATGGGCCCTGCAAAAGTTTTGCAGGGCCTATCCCCGCGTTTTTGTGGGTGCTAGCAGCCATTGCTTGCGCGCAAGAATTCTAGAGGCTTGTAGTCTGTGCTTTCTAGCTCTTTGAGAGTCCAAATGTGAGAAATGAGCACATAGAACCATTTTTATAGTAGTTTCAAGTTTTTAAACTAATTGGGCCCACTTTTAAAAGTATAAAATAAAGAAGTGCAAATCCAAAAGTGTTTTTGATGACAAAATAATGCACAGAAAAAAACATGAGCAACCACATTTCAAAGTATTGAATAGACTTTTTGACATTCCAAAAGTTTTGAAATTAGCATTACAGAGAAGAAGGTATACACAATATCTAACATGAATCAATTGTCCTACTTTTTACATGGTTCTTGAAAGTGCAAAAACCATGAGATACAATGACTAGGGCCCAAGAAGTGACATTATCAAGTTGCAAAAGAACTATGACAATGAGAGTTTTGTTCCATCTTTGCTCCAATCTATAGGGACTTTCATTTTGTATTCCATTCTTCTGCCCACCTGTAATCAATTTGCAAGAAATTGAAGTCATTAGAGTAAAATAAACAATAATGAAAAGATTACTTTAACAAAAGCATGAAACATTTCTCACCTTATGTCCTTGAATTTTGAATTTGGATTGAGTTAGTCCTTCAAACCCCATAATCATCAAGTGTTCTCTCAGATTAGCCAAGGTCCAATGATTATTCACTAAAATAGTTTCTGTTTCATTGTTGGGCAATCTAAGCTTTATTTCAAATGAATGCAAAGATCCCTCTGAACTTTGAAATGGTATCCATTTGCCAAGTTTGCACATCCAACGATCATAGTAGAATCTAATGTATAATGAAGAACGTTGTTTCAAATATCGAAATCCTATACCTGTTCCACCTATTTTACAAAGATATTTATCACCTTTTGCAATTCCTTCCATCAAACCCCAATTTTCACCAAGAAGACTTTCGACTTGCTCATATGTGATATCTTTACACATGAACATGGTGGAAGTCTCTTGGAATGAGAATCCTTGGAATAAATATACAAAACAATGAATGGGAAAAGACCAATGCAAACCTATAGACCTAGGCACCTTTGTGAATTTCAAAGAGTTATGTATATCCATTACCATCTTTTGCTTCAAAGATGATACGGACCATATATTAGGTTTTGGCCACTCCAAGCTAAGAAGAGAATGTACTTCAATTCTCTCTAACCTTCCAAAACCATTCATTGTAGAGGGTACAACATATCTATGTGTGTAAAGAAAACTCTATCATGGTAAAGTTGAGAAGGAGATATATTTGGAAAGACTAGTGCACCAACATCTGCATGCAATGCCTGGAAAGTACTTGTAAGACTATGAAGTGGTTGCTCTTCCACTAAAGTAGAAGGAAATATATATGAAACAAACAAAAACATATCTAAATAGTTCAAAAATATATCCGACACAAGAAAACATAAAATATTGTAGAGTAATACTTACAATTCACATGATATCTCATACTACTAGAGTTTTGAAGTTTCGTAGTTGCCATTGTAAAAACATGTTGTACAATAGCAACCATCCCATTGTCTCTGTGCTTCTTGAAGCCAAGTAACTTTCCCTTCCAATGAATATCTAAGTTTCCACAATCTCTAACTCGATGAGGCCCAATTCTAGAGGGCTGCATGTAGACGCATGCACCTTTGGAGTGCTCATGTGATAGCCACTGTCCATCTGTGGCTTTGATATTGTGACATCTTAATGTGAGGATTTCATATTTTGGTCACCTGGAAGCTTTAGATGTTGCCATTGAAGCTAAAGGTCTTCAAGCTACAACAGTAATTCGAGATAGGAGATGCAGGTATGTTGGAGTGTAGAAACAGGAGCTTCAATGGTGTGCTACAAAGTGAAAGTAGTGGGAAAAGATGACTTTTTGGGACCTGGGTATGAAAATGTGAGGTTTAGGAGGGGAATAACTCTTTTTTGAGTATTTTTGAAAAAATCCATTTTTTTCAGCTCAAAACATGCGCGGATTTTGAATTTGGGGTCAAAAAGAGTACTTTTGACCCTAAAAAGTAATGGGGGGTCCATTTTCAGGTGTTATGATGAGTTTTTTAACTTTTTAGAAATTCTGAATTTTGGGGCCCAACTGAGTTACGAGATTCCTTCTCTCTCTAGAGGCAACTCATTAAATAAGGGAGAAATATGTCCCCTCACCCCCCTTCAGCCTAGTATTTTATAGGGCATAGACTGTGGCCACCACCCTCTTTTGATTGGTCCATCACTAATCACTCCTTAATCTTAAAGGCCCATTCAGGGTTCATTTCTTTCCCTAATGATGTGGCCAATTTCTCTATGCCACAAGTCAATCACTGCAATTTTTTTATTTCCAATTGACAAGTAGATAGTGTGAGGGGATGATGGCTTTACCTCCATGGTGGAATCTCTTGAATTCTTTTCTTCTACCGTGAGCTTGTATTCCTTTGTGGGGTCTTCAACAAAACATCCTTAAGCATTGAACCTTACCTCATGACTCTTTCAACCATTCGACCTACTGAAACCAATTTCTCAGTGATGATTGGCACATGCAGCACATCCTTCAACACCTTGGAGCTTTGAAATCCATTCAATGCAACATCCCCCACATATATAATCTTTCTCTTAGTGGCATCCCTTGTCTCTACATGTCCTTGAGTGATGGGGAGTGTAAATTAAAGAAAACATCTTTATTGCAAATCATATGGTTTCTACAACCACTATATATGTACCATGTAAAATCTAAATTGACTCTTTTAGTTGAACCATACATCATAAGAAAGTTCTCACTTTTTGAATTTTTTGAAATACTAGCATAATTACCTTGTTTCCTTGATTTCATCCTCTTTTGGACAAACAATCTCTTGCATAATGGCCTAGTTTTTCACAATTGTAGCATTCCCCATTGGATGCTTCTCTTCCATGTGATCTTCCTCCCTTTACTCCAATCCTCCCTCTTCATCTTGATTCGTAGCTTTGGTTGGAGCCTTCTTGGTTGCTTGATCTTGAGTTGGACCTTCATCTCCCTGTGCCTTGTCATTTTTGTCAATCTCTTTTGCCTTTGTCTCTACTTACATAGAAAATTTGGGCTTGGCTGCCCTTTGATTGAGAACCTCCTTAGTTCATCTCCTCAATCACCATCAATGTGAAGAATTGATCAAATTAGGGAATCTGTTACATACACATATGGTAAGTGTTTTCCACCTTTCATCCTCTCAAACCATTGAGAGTGTGCACAATAAAATTGTCATCTTCAATAGGGCTCCCAATTGAGACTAGGTCATCTACAAGTTCCTTAATCTTCAAAATCATTAATTTCATTGCTTGATGCTTTCCTAAGATTATTTAGCTCATTTTTTAGCTTAATCTTTTTGGCCTTGGTCGATGAAGAGTACAATCTCTCCAAGGTCTCCCAAACCTTCTTGGATGTGTCTAAATCTTGTATATGCCCTATCATGCTATTACTTATGGGTTGGCGTAGAATAAATATGACTCTCATATCCCTTTCTATCCACCCATTAAGTGCCTTGAACTATCCTTCAATTGTTGGATCATACACATGATTCTTTGGCTCTCTGCCACTCACTAATCCCCACAATCACTTGCCCATAAGGTTATTTCTAACACTAAGTTTCAATAGTTGATAGTTTCCTTTTTCTAACTTCTCTATTTGTGCACTATACTCAAACATACTGAGCTCTAAAGTGTTCCCCTAGCTTCTCCTCAAGTTTTCGTATTTTTTAGAAAGGATGGATATTAACTTTCTGATATTTTATCCCTTGCTAACCTCCCACTAGTTAAGTTCTCGATTGATGCAGCCCTCTTTTGTTTCTTCTTGTTTTGGTAAGTCCTCCTTGTGTTTCCACGAGTTTTATTGATCCCTCCAATTACTATATGATGCCAACTGATGTTTCAAAGCCTTCAAAATGCTTTGATACCACTGATGGGGGATGATTCTAACACTGCAATGAAACAATGGAAGATGGTTGCCCTCAACTAGGCCCATAAATAGTGATATATGCTTACTATTCTAGACTTTTCTATGTACATAAATAGAGGCATAAAATCAAGCTTTGTAAAATTTAACTAGACCTTAAGACCTATCTAACAAGCTTTGAATCAAGCCAAATGAATGTTCTAACTGATGGAAACATCCACTACAAGATAGGATATCTGTTTGTGACACTCTTTGCCAACGTGTAGAGATATAACTTCACAAGCTTGGCAGTTTTACACAATTCACTCAGTACAAGAACAAAAACTTTGGCACACTTTGGGGCACTATATGAGAGACAAAATGAAGCTTGAAGGAAATAAGAATGAGTACAATGGGAGAACAAACAATGATCTACAATCTTGTACAGAGATAATTGTGAAAGTTTAACTATGCCTCTAGATAGGGAGGAGAAAAATCATGAGAAAATGAGATGAGAAAGCAAGGGGGCTGCTTGATGGAGTTTAGGAATTCACTTAAAAAGTGAAGAACTTGTGGTTCTCATACGATGCAAGAAAAACGATAAAAAATCTAGCTTATATAGAACTTTTACTTTTCCTACAATCCAGCTAACCATCCACCAATTAGTGTAGGTGTTCTCTTTGGTGGATAATTGATGAGATTTGAATTTGATTGAATTTGGTGGATTTCCTCATTTGATTCCATGACTACGGTCCACCTTTTTTATTGGTCCACTTGCAAAACTTGTGGATAAGTCCATTTACATGGTTGAGACTTGAGTTTTAACATCTAGAACCAACATGATAGGTTTGACTTCATGTCTCTCAAGGTGTGGATAATCTTGAGTGTATTGAAAAGCAATAGCTTTAACCTAAATTATCCTTGTGACCAATGCAAATCCTAGTTCACATAAGTGAACCCATGGTAGTAGAATAAAATACATACATCCCACTAGGAAAGAAATCCTTGTTTTTTTCATCCCTAAACATTGGACTAAATTTCCATTGAAAGAGCATTAAATGGCAATAACTAGAACCCCTTGTCTATTCAAATATCATCACTATGACTAATAACATCTCTCCTAGCCTCATTAGGTGGGACTCAATCCAACCATGATGATTTCTGGATCTCCATATTTCCTTTAATAGGATAGTGCCATTCTTATCTAGTCTACAAAGATATATAAACTCTCTCTATCTCATCGAAGGAAGAGGATTTTAGGAGTGAAATCTATTCCACTTTCCCTTTCCCTTAAAAGAGACTCTGATGAACCCATTTTCTATACTCATTCATAAGTGAGAACATATACATGGGTTGTCCATGGTTTTCCCTTCCTAAACAATGGAGAATTAAATATCCATATGAGGGGAAAACTACAAAAGTAAAGAGGGCTCACTACGTCAATGATCATCATCTCGTTAAATGCTAGAGGGCTAACTGACCCCTCAAGAGCGATCATCATTGGTCAATGGCTTCGCGACATTAGCCTAAACCCAGATTTTATATGTATTCAAGAGATTAAAATTGACGGAGAAGACCTCCAGAAACGGCTTAGACATGTCTCCTCGACCCATGTTTGGATTTCAACGGTGCATCAGCGGGGGTCCGGTGGAACGGTAATCGGTATTAATCAACTCTGGTTTGAAAAGCTTGAGAACTCCATTGAAGATGAATGCCATCGATGGATTGCTGTTTCTTTCGGTGCTCCCTTTTGTTTTACTTTAGTTTCTTTGTATGCCCCTAATGGGGAGTTAGAGAGACTTAACACTTGGGCCTCCTTGGACTCGCTCCCCCACAACGTGCTTATTTGTGGTGACTTCAACATGGTTGAGGACCCCATGGACAGATGGATGGGCAAGGGTAGGGTCATCGATAGTCGGGAGAAAGAAACGTGGGACAAAACTAAACTACACTTGGATTTGGTCGACTTCAAAGACTCGAATGGCTTTTCTTGGTCAAATCTCCAAGCAGGAGAGGACCTGAGGAAAGCTAGACTTGATAGATGCTACATTTCCCAGAGTTTTACTCACCAGTGGGGCCACCCTTCCCTCTCGCAACGCACCGATCTCACCATCTCTGATCACTACCCGATTGTCATCACTTTTCAACCCCCCACCAAGATCCGTAAGGCTCCTTGGTTCCATGCCAGTGTGCCCTCCTTCTCTCTCCCCTCCGTCCATCAAGAAATTTTTGATGTGTGGAAGGAGGCATCCGCCTCTGGCTTGTCCCCAGCCAAGTGTTGGAGAGGTGCGGCCGATAAGTCACGACGGATCATGATTAGATCCAAGAAGATGCTTGAGACTGTACGGCGGGCTCGTAGAGAAGCTCTATATCATAGACTCTGGCGGCTCGAGGAGGAAGTGAACAAAGGAAAATCTCAAGCCCAGAAAGGACTTCGAAAAATCAGAGCGCAGCTGAGATACGAGGAAGAGATACAAAGGAAAAATTTGCAAATTTTCTTCAAGGAGTGGTGGGCTGGCAAAGCCGACAAACCCACCAAAGAGATGTGCCGTATCCTCAAAAGGAAACACAACAGAGAATCGATCCCCTTATTGCTAGAGGCAAATGGCAATGTATGCAATTTTGGGATCATTGAAGGGCACTTCACGAGACTCCTGGGGACCTCAAACCCCCTCTCCCACCATAGAAGGGACTGTATGGCAGCCATATCTAGGGTTTCCCCCCACAGGATACCTCTCAACCTTCACTCTCTGCTTCATGCCTCTATCTCTGAAGCCGAAATCATTGAGGTCATTGATGCCCTCCCTTCAGGTAAAAGCCCGGGCCCCGACGGGCTCACTAATGAGTTCTTTAAATCCTTCAAGTTGGTGGTTGCCACCCCTCTTTGTTTGGTTTGGCAAGAGGCTCTCAAGTTTGGCGCGCTTCCTTCTTGTCTCAACAATGGCATTATCAAGTTAGTACACAAAAAAGGGGAAAAGAACAGAATAGAGAACTGGCGTCCCATTACAATGCTCCAAACAAGATACAAGATCATCGCCAAAGTCATTGCCAACAGAATCTCTTGCCACTTGAGAGCGTGGTTAAGCGAGGATCAAAAAGGTGTTCCTCAAGATCAACTTTGATAAAGCCTACGACAGGCTAGAATGGGACTATATTCTACAATCGCTACAAGATCTTGGATGTAGTCAGAAATTCACCAAGATGATCGCGACCCTTCTCGGAAACGCATCGACCCAAATTAACATTAATGGAAAACTTTCAAAGGTGATCAAACTTAGAAGATCTATCAGACAAGGGTGCCCATTGGCTCCCCTTCTCTTTGCCATTGCCACGGAAGGGCTTAGCAGGCTGGTGGAGCATCAGGTGGAAGCTGGTAACATTAAAGGCCTTCGTTTGCCGCATGACCACAGTCAGATCACCATGAGACTTTTTGCTGATGATATGAACGCTTTTGTTCACAATGATAGTACCAGCCTGGAGACGTTCTGGAAGTGTCTTGCTACCTTTTGTGAAGCCTCTGGATCCATAATCAACCACTCTAAGACTGCCTTTAGAGCTATTGGTGGGTCACAGCCCGACCTTCTCATTGATCATGGCTGTCAAATCATTCCGCAGGGCCAAATTTTTTGGCTTCTTGGGATTCCCTTGGGGTTTGGCGTCTCTATGGAACAGCGGTGGAACTGGGTGCTTGCCAAACTCGAAAACAAGCTCAACTATTGGAGAGGTATGCAAATCAATCTTGCTGGTCGTGCTATGGTTATCAACACGTTCCTCTTATCATCTACCATTTATTTCCTTTCTTGTTGGAGACCAAAAGAGAAAGATCTGTCCAAACTGGAGAGTATTTGTAGAAACTTCCTTTGGACGGGCGACCACAATAGGAGGGGGGTGCCTAAAATCAAATGGTCCATCTGCACCAGCCATAGAGATAGTGGGGGACTTGGTATCTTGGACATTGGGTGCATGGCTAACAAACTGTCGGCCAAATGGATGATTAAGGCTTGGTGCAACGGGGAGGCCTCGTGGGCCAAGTTGATCTTCAGAAACAAGAATGAGTTGGCGCTCATGGGTTTCCCAAATTGGAAGAATCTTGACATCTTGACCTTGCTGTTTTCCCCGATCCCCGTCTTCCCGAAAGGCTCTAATCTGGTGTGCTCCCTTTGGAAGAGTTGGAATAAAGTCAAAAGCTTCACAAGAATTAGTGAAGACTGGAAGTGGGCTGCCGGTATCAGACAAAACGACTCTATCTGGTTTCCGATCCATGGCATCCGGAGTGTGGAATCTTGGAACATTCAAAATGCCAAGAAGCTATGGAACAAAGGCTTCAGAAAATGGAAACATCTCTGGAAACAAGACAACAACCGTTGGATCACCTTTGAGGATATTGACCCTAGCATCAACATTTCGCATGAAGAATGGAACACTTTGCAAAGCAGATGTCTCGCTTGGGACCGACACAAAGTTCGCCTTCTCATGGGACACGACATGTCGAGCTCGCTCGGTCTCAAATGGCACAATGGGAATAGCCTATCAAAAATCCCGAACATCAAAGAAACGATCGACTATCAGGTTAACCTCAACAAAAAGTGGTGCCTGTCATGGACGCGGCTTCGGTGGGACATGAAGTTCATGGCTATCTGGCACCCCCTCATAGAAATCAAAAAGTCTGTCCTCTTATGGCAAATTCTTCATCATGGAATCTGGACCAACCTTAAGGCTAGCAAAATTTGTGGGATCCCTCCCTGGTGCAAACGCTGCTACCGGTCTATCGAAGATGTTTCACACATCTTCTTTACCTGCCCCAACTCCAACAGACTCTAGCAGGTGGTTGGAAAGAGAATTAGACTTCAAAAACGCCTTAGTTGGCAGCAAGCCCTGCTGGGAGAAGCGATCGGCTGCTCCGCGACTCTCTGGAACGCCATCAGAGGGGAGGTCCTTTGGAAAATCTGGCGGGAAAGATGTGCTGTCAACTTCGGGGACTCCCCCAAGGAGTGGTCAATTGAGAAATCGTTGTTCCTCCTTGGCAAAAGGATTGTCAACAGTAAAAAATCCCCCCCTTTAGGCATCATCAAGTGCTCCTTTTGATCGATAACAAGCTTAAACCCAAGTGGGCCCCACATGAGGGTGATGAGAGGGTAATTAACCTTCTTTGTAATGTCATCTAAGCTCTGTAAAAGCTTCCCCTGCTTTGTGGGATTTGGGGGGTCCCGTGGGCACTAGTCCCCTTCTCTTGTACTTTTCTTTATTTAATTCAAGTCCGGGAGAGTAGGCTAATGCCGAACTTCCTTTATATTAAAAAAAAAAAGTAGATTATTAAGAATTTTTAAGTAAATCCATAGCTCTGCTCTTGAAATCAAAACTCCTATACACTCTTTAAACACCTCTCTATTGACAACATGATATGATCCTTCTAGTGATTATTGTGAAAGTTTCAATGCCATGGGAGGAGCTATACCTACTTGACATTAGGCCTAAAGATAACAAGATGTTGAGAGCTTTCAATGTTGAAATCTCTAAGAGAATTGTCAATATAGCTCTTAGGTATTGTGTAGAGGCAATAATCTATGTTCATCATTCATTCAATAATTGAAAGCCTTCTTGATACATCTACTCTAGATCTCATTTTGTAGGGTCCTACTCTAGAAATGTGAAGATTTTGTTTCAAGGAAGGTTTTTATCTTGGATCCCCATGTTGTTGATATATTTAGGTAGTGATTTGTGTGAACACACTAGGACCACTAGGGCACTTTTTTCCCTCTTTAGGAGGTTTTTTCCCTCGGCTTTTATATACATCTATAACCCTAACAGGTTACTTATCTTTGTACATTCTAGTGGTAATACATTCAATATTATGTGTTTTGCTCCAAGCTTCTTTTTCTTCTTCCTATGATGTTCACGTGCTTCAACAAACCTCTTACTCCAACAATTGGTATCAGAGCAGGTCGTCACTTCATCTAGGGCATCGTTGAAACCTCTCCAGTCACACTCAGAGAATTGCACGAAAATTGGTGAGCATACTCAAGGTGATTAGGAGATCAAAATAGCTTCGTTCTACGGTGCCAAAATTTTGATGTCAGCTGGTTTTGGCCTCCAAATGCACTATCACAATGCTTGTGTAGGCAATTTCATCTTTTTGTGCCAAAGTTATATACAAGTTTCGATTCGCCACTATTAGCATCTTGAAGTCTACTATAGCTTTAGCAGAACGCATCAGGATAGTTGTGTTCAACTTTTTCAAATACATTCACTTTTCTGCATCATGGTATTTTAGTTAGTGGCCATGGCTAAAAGCAGTGATGTATTCTGTATGTTGGTTGTTGAGGATAAGTTGGATGGCACCAATTACCCATTGTGGGCTTATATGATGCATCATGTATTGGTTGCAAAAGGACTGTGGAATATTATGCAGGGTGTTGAGAAAAATCCTATTTCACATACAAACACAGTTGTTGAAGGTGACCTAGATGGCATTGAAGATGGTGATATTCTTCATGTTCCTATTCATGTTGTGGTTCTTGCTCCACCTTCTATAGAGAAAATTCATTGGGATGCTAGAGATGCTCAGGCACATGCATTGATAGCCTTGTCTATCAAGCATGCCATTATTCCTCACATTTGTTGTTACAGAACAACCAAGGATGCTTGGGATACACTTACCACTTTATATCAAGCAAGGAATGAGGCTCATGTTGCTTACCTCTAAAAACACTTAGAGAGTGAGCACATGAATGAAGGAGATTCCATGGATAGTTTTCTTATAAAGATCAAAATTTGAAGGAATATTTGATTTCTACTAATGAGGTCTTTCCTGACAGTTCACTTGTGCAGACTGTTCTCAATGGTCTTCTTGACTCATATCAAAGTTTTGTGTCTACTCTTTGTTTGATGATGAAAGGCAATACAAATGCCTTAACATTTGAGGAGCTATTCTATGTTCTATTTTAGGAAGATTGATCTAGGCAAAACAGGTCCATTATGCGTGTTCAAGATCAAGCTTTCTTGGCTAGTTAAACGGGAAACGGTAAATGGAGCTCTTCTACTAGTAAGCAGAAATCTGCTAATTTTGGACAATCAAAGAAGTAGGACAGAGATGAGAAGAAAATAGAAAAGAAAAAACTGTTTTGCAAATATTGTAAAGGAAATGATCATGTCATAAAGAGTTTTCCAAAACCCGCCACTAAAGAGGCAAGGAAGAAAGAGGCTGGAATAGTTGTTGCAAAGGCCTCTACACCCAAAAAGAAATCTGCTAATCTTGTGCAGAATGAAGAATGGGCATTTACCACTGTTTGTAGTTATGACCCATCTTCTCATGAACAGTGTATGTATGTAGTAGACTTAGATGTTTGCCAGTACTTTGATAGTCGGGTGACCAAACATATTACCTCGTAGCACAATTTCTTCACTTCACTCGAGCCTGCCCCTACAGGGAATACTATCACATGTGCCAACAACTCCACTTATCCTATCATGGGAGTTGGTAAGATTATTCGGACTTCTATTGATGATAGTTATTTTACATTGTCAGATGCCTTATTTGTGCCAGGAATCAAGAAGAATCTGTTATCAATTTCATATTTAGCAAAGATTGGCTTGGTTGTGAAATTCTTTTATGATAGATATACAGTTCATGATCTGTGAGATGGATATGTCATTATTGCGTTTGGCATTTTATGTCATGGGTTGTATAAGCTCATAGACTATGAAAAATCTTTGAATGATTTAGCATGTGTAGTACATAATTCACAGGCTATGTTAGATGTAAAGCTTTGGCATGCATGCTTTGGTCATCCAAATTTTGCTATTTTGCTACACCTATAGAAATCTAAAATGGTATCCTCTTTGCCCAAACTTAAGGCACCTGATAAACATGTATGTGAAGGCTATACTTTGGGCAAAATGCAACATTTCTCATTCCCAAAAGATGGTTTAGTTTGAGCTACTCAAAAATTGCAGCTTCTTCACAATGATGTTTGTGGTCCTATGCTGACAACCTCTTTTGGAAGCTATCTTTACTTTGTGACTCTCATTGATGATTTTTCTAGGCATGCATGGGTTTATCCATTGACAAAAATTTCTGAAGTGTTTATGTGCATCAAAAAGTTTTTGGTTTTGGCTGAAAATATGTCAACATGTAAAAGGGCACCCTATGTTCTAATCGAGGGGGGGAATATATGAATTCTAACTTTAATGAATTTTTGGCTGAATGTGGGATGAAGCATCAATGTACAGTGCCATATACACCTCAACAGAATTGAGTTGCTAAATGAAAGAACAAGTCACTCATGGAGATGGCGAAGTGTATGATCAAAATTCAAGCTTTACCACATAGTTTTTGGCTTGAGGTTGTTATGTGTGCAGCATATGTACTTAACAGGTGTCCCACTAAAGCATTGCAGTCTATCACTCCATATGAGGCTTGGCATGATCGTAAGCCATCTATTGCTCACCTACCTGTTTTTGGTTGTATGGCTTATGCATTAGTGCTTGAAAAACATCATAGGAAACTGAATGATAAAGCAGTGAAATGTATTTTTGTTGGGTACAGTTCTAAAAGCAAGGGCTATCCTTTATATTGTCCATAGATTAAATGCATTTTGGTTAGCCGTGATGTTGTTTTTGTGGAAGATGCTATTCAGTCATTACTTTCATGTATGAAGGAGACATTTGTTAGCTCCAAAGACATGTATGATATTTTGCTGCCTCTTTTTACAGGTGGAGAGTCTAGTGATCGTCCTAATGAGGCAACTTCTCAACCTTTACAGGTTTCAAACATATCATGCTTGTTTAGGCTCTCATAGTGCATCTTTTGCATCAGATTGCTATGTTATGGCTGCCTATAGTCTTTATGATGAGAATGAGCTTGTTTCGTTTGAAGAAGCACATAATTCTGAACATTAGATAGTTGTTATGCAATCAAAATATGATGCTATCATGAAAAATGGTACCTGGTCTTTATCATGAAGGCCATTGTCACTAAGTGGGTATACATGCTGAAGCATAAGCTTGATGAAGCAATTGATAGGTATAAGGCTAGGCTTGTTGCAAAGGGTTATGCACAGGTAAGAGGCATTGATTTTGATGAGACATTTTCACCTACATGCCGAATGACTATTGTTCATAGCATCTGTGCATTTGCAGCTCATCATGGCTGGAATGTACATCAGTTGGACATTAAAACCACATTTTTGAATGGTGACTTGCATGAAGAAGTCTATGTTTTTTAGCCCCATGGCTTTGTGTAGAAAGGGCATGAAAACCAAGTGTGCAGATTGAAAAAGGCATTATATGCTTTGAAGCAAGCACCACATGCTTGGTATGAAAAGATATATGCCTATCTGATTGCACATGGTTTTGAGAACATTCCGATTGAGAGCACCTTATATGTTAAGGATGCAAATGATGTGTTTCTGATCATTGTTGTGTATGTTGATGACATGTTGCTCACTGGTCCTCATGAGAAGCATATTGCTGATTTTAAGGCTGATCAGGATGCCTCATTTGAGATGTCAAATTTGCAGCATTTGCATTATTATTTGGGCATTTACATCATTGTAGTGTTTTAGCCTTGAAGATTGCAAACCTATTGCCACTCCTATGGAGACATGTTTACGATTGATTCTTCATGATGCTCGAGATGCGTTTGATGTTGTTCTTTATAAGCAGGCTCTTGGATGCTTGGTTTACTTATGCATTACTTGGCCACATATTTAGTTTGTTGTCTGACAAATGAGCAAATTTATACATTGCCCAGGTGTCAAGCATTGGTAGGCGGTTAAGCACATCTTTCGCTACTTGAGTGGTACCCAGCTACGTGGATTGTCTTATCCCAAGGGGGGATCACTACCGCCAGATTTACATGCTTTTTATGACACTGACTGGGATGGTTGCTATGACACTCGTGTGTCCACCAATGGTTTTTGCTTCATGCTTGGTAGCTCATGCATATCTTGGTTGAGCAACAAGTAACCTACTATCGCCACTTCCAATTGTGAGGTTGAGTATAGGGAATCTTTGAGAGTGACTGTTGAGTGTGTGCAGCTCATACGCCTTATGGCTGATTTGGGTGTTAGTCAATCTTATGCCACCACCATCTTCACTGACAGTTAGAGCGCATTGGCAATTGCAAGGAACCCTGTGTTCCATGCTCGCACTAAGCACCTTGAGGTGCACTATCATTATGTTAGGGAGAGATTCTTTGCTAGAGAGATTTGTTTGGCATATGTGCCCACACAGCAGAACATTGCATACCTTTTCACAAAGGCTCTGCCTCAAGAGAAGTTTGAAGCTTTCCACAAAGCTTTGGCCTTACTTCCTTTTGTGGATTGATTCCACATAGCTTGGCACTTCCTTATACATGAGTTCTAGCTCCTTGTTCACCGCATCACTCCTAGAGGGGAGTTTTTGATATATTTAGGTAGTGATGTGTGTGAACACACTAGGACTAACAAGGCACTTTTTTCCCTCTTTGGAAAGTTTTTTCCCTCGGCTTGTATATATGCCTATAACCCTAATGGGGTACTTATCTTTGTACATTCTAGTGGTAATACATTCAGGATTGTATGTTGTGCTACAAACTTCTTCTTCTTCCTTGTGTTGTTCACGTGTTTCCGCAGACTTCTAACTCCAACACTTAAAACTCAATGTATTCTTTATAAGCATGAGAAATTGAGTATTCTTTACAAGCATGAGAAACTGATCATTTCCTCAAAAATTTTAGAGAAGGTATGGAATATATTATTTAAGCATATGTTGAGAAGTAAGTTTTCATTATATTTTCCATATATATGCATTCCTGTTTTGAGCTTGCTTTTTTATAAACAAGTAGGGTTTACCATTTCACTAGGTCATTGAAGTTTAATAATAATTGAGTTAAATGAATACCAAGCTTTATTTATGAATCCTCTTCCATCACAACATGGAAATTGCAAACTATAAGTTCTAGTGCTGCCAAGATTTTGAAGATGCACCTTGATAAAAATATATTTAGGCATTTGCAAAATAAATGAAGATTCAAAACATTGGATGTGCAAATACATTCGCCATTACAAGTGTTGGTGTAAATAATTCCAAGCCTACATACTTGGACAATGAGCATTCACTTCATAAAGTCACATATGACTATTCTCTTGTAAAAAGCATTAACTTTTATCCTTGTAAAAGTGCATATGTTATCTCACGTGGAATTAGGAGGAATCAAATCACAAATTATTTTGTAGGTGATTGATGGGAAAGCAAGTCCTAAAGTTTAGGATTCACTTTATGGTAAGAGTCTGAATTTTAATTCAAAAAGTGGCTCTAACTCTAGCACTACAACATATCGATCGTATACCAAGGCTTTTATCAAGGAAATTGAACAGGTGCATTTTTGCACTGATGTCAGTGTAAGTACTAGTATAGGCATCGGAACCAAAACGACGGTATAGGTGCTGGTATAGGCATCAGTATGAGCATCGGTATGTGCATCGACATAAGCATCAAAAATACTGATGCTCATACGGATGTCTATACTGGTGACTGTTGGGTGTACCATCGCGCATACCGATGGCCATCCTGGGAGTATCGTCGCTCATACTGACAACCATATCTGTAAAAACATTTTTGGGCAGGGTGTGTTATCTTTTGCTACAACAACATTACCATGATGTTATTTAGCAAAAGACAATACACTCTGCCCAAAAAAAACCAAGTACATGTGATGTGTACTCTAATGGCAACCAAAATATGATTCCATAAAGCAAAATACTATCGGACACAAAAGAGATGATCAGAATGAACCATGGACCATGTACAAAAAAAGTTATGTATTTCATAAATGAAGCATGTACAAGAGTGTGGCAAACCACTCTCATATATGATGCAAATACAAAATGTGGCAAAGCACTGCCATATAAGAATCAAATACAAAATTCTAGTGCACCACTGCCATATATGAGCCAAATACAAAATTGTGGCACACCACTATCATACACATGCACAGAAAGATTGAAACATCCATATCAACAGTCCTACAATTAAGAATATTCACAAAATGAGATAAATTCACATGAGATTTACAAACAACAAGTAAAAACCGAATTTCTATCACCTCATCCCAGATGCTCCCATGAAACATTCGCACCGTGTCCCTCTAAGTCCTCCGATAGTGTAATCAATCCATGACGATATCCATAAGCCTCCTCCGTTCGTGTTGGAGGATGACCCATTGCCAGCTCTTGCAACAAATATACAAAATGTTAAATGAACATACATGACATTCTGAACACAAACAAATTGAATAAACCACTTATAAATTTGTGACACATAGTGTCATATCCACCACAACCCAAATGTGACAGTCCAACCGTATCTGAACATGTGGCTTTGGCATCTCGCTAGGGCGATATTGGTCAAGAGTCTTCTGCTGCTCGTCGTGAATCATATCCCACACCTCAGCATCTAACCATACAGGCTTTGGCAAGCCTACTCTGAAGCATCAGGAGCTTCGGATCATTTATGGGGCATAACTTCACATGCACTGTGCAGAATCCACTCTGAACTGAAAAGAGGATGCCCATGTGCTGGCCAGAACTCCTGATAGATCATCTTTGTGATATAATTTTTATGATCTTTATCTTGTTCACTCCATTCTAACATGATAGAGTGTCCAAATTGTATGGAGAAAAGCTATCATATACGCTAATGCATGGTCTTTTCAGTCGCATCCATCATCAGAGCTCCATCACGGATACTTTACACCTTGGAATCATCATGGTCATGAGCACCCCAAGGTGTACATGGTGTTCCACATGGTGTACCATGTGGCGTACCTACATCTGAGGTACTCATTCTAGGAGTAGAGGTGGGCGACACAATGTCTCTCCCACTACCTCCACAACAACCACCTCCTCTAGAGCTACCTGTAGCTCCACTCCTAGAACCTCCTACTCTAGAGTGTGACTTCAACCTACGAGATGGGACAACACCTACATCGTGCTGAGGTGTCGAATGCACATATCTACTACTAGAGCCACTAGGGGATGGTTGAGAAGATGGTCATGGTGGAGTCATAAAGCTAAGAGACATATCTCTGGCGGGAGTAGCACGGCCCGCAGGAGTGATGCGGGTAGGAGTGACATTGGTGGGAGTGAGGCTAGCAAGAGTGAGGCCGGTAGGAGTGAGGCTAGGGGGAGTGCTACCACGAGCAATCTAGTGCTGTGATGCAACAGCCATATACATGGGAGGTACCTCAGATATGAACTCTAAGAACTTCTCCTTTGTCATGGAATGTGGAGTGACTGGAGTAGTGTCTTCCATCGTGCTCTATAACAAAAGAACTCAAATAATTAGCATATGATAATAAAGGTAATATAGAGAAATGGTAGTGTACAAAAGATCATAGCAAAAAAAATAAATAAAAATTAGTACATACAAGTGTTTGATTCAAAACTCCTCTATTCTAGCATCCTCTTGGAGATCCGATGCACAGAGAATATCTATCTCTATATTGGCAACTTCAAAATCTCTTTGTATGCTAGCTTCTTCTTGATCATCATCTGTTCCTTCATCGTGTATCTCGTCGTCTTCAAGGACCACTTCTTCTCAAACAATGATCTCTTCCTCCTTGAGTATCAAATGAATCTCAGAGTCCACTACAGATGGACTTTCTTCTACATCTATATTCTCACAAATTTATCTACTACATGGGGAAACTTGCAAAATAAATAGCCACTCTAGTTCTTTCGAATCTGGTATAAAAACAACTTTCTCATAGTGTTCCGGAAGTACAAATGTATCTCTTTCATCTGTCCATAATTTTGTGGAGTTGACTTGAAGCAAACCATTTTTATCCCGCCTCACTGTTGCGTTTCTTCCAAAGGTGACTACTTTGAACCATTTCACATCAAAAACAAAGTAATCAAACTTCCTAAAGGATAGCTTCAAGATATCTTGAATCTCCACAATAATCTAGCTGGACTTCTTGAGCATTATAGTCTCTTGCACTCGCTCTAGTTTTTTGCAAAAAGTTCACCATCACCCCACTATCAAAAGTAGACCTTTTTTAATGGATTCATGCAATCCAAAAGTTT
This sequence comes from Ceratopteris richardii, assembly GCA_020310875.1. Lineage (NCBI taxonomy): Eukaryota > Viridiplantae > Streptophyta > Polypodiopsida > Polypodiales > Pteridaceae > Ceratopteris > Ceratopteris richardii. The sequence continues at coordinate 169,832,138 of CM035424.1, read as the reverse complement.
TGTCCGTGAGACCATAGTTCACCGTATTTAGAACACTCCCAATCATATCCCTTTGCGAGTTCTTCTTCTTCTTCAGAGATATCTTCACCCGTTGCCATTGCTTGTGAAACCGCTATATCTAGCCATCTGCTCATTGGAAAGGGTGGAAGAGCTCAAAGACTTTCTAGGAGGGGCAAAATCGAGTTGAACGATTCTTTCGAAACTGAGCTCTTTCCTTTGCGTTTGTCTCCTTGGCAAGCTCATAGTTTTCTAACCACTTCTACATAGGCTCAGAGTTAATGATGCAAAACTTCATTGCCTTCTCTATGAAAGCTGCATCCATTTTTCTTTGCATCCCTTTACCTTGCGGTTCATCACCTACAAGATGAACATCTTCATCATCGCTCCATGAGCGAGGTATTTCTGGATCTGACATACATAGAAATTCAGTTATGAATACAAGAGACTCTTGTACAAGCCATCCCTATTCCATGCTACCCTCTAGACATGCTCTGAGTTGAGCAAACCCTTTTAATGCCTTCATAAAGTGCTCTAAGAAGAACAACCATAGACGATGGACAGTGCTTGCTATTGCAACTTCATCTACCACATGAACAAGTAAATGAAGTTGAATAGTGAGAATACTTTTGTGAAAGTATTTCTCTACCATACAAATAGCCTCCATAGCATTGACTTTTGCACTCTCTATGCTATCTCTATTTATCTCTTTAGAAGAGATCCATCATACCAAGGAACTAATTTTATAAATGGTTGTTCACACATCCTCCAAAAAGAAAATCTTTTAAAGCTATAGGGAGCACAAACTGTAAAAACTTGTGCTAATCATAAGACTTGAGCCCTCCAAGATTGTCGTTTCATGTGAAAGCAGTCTTTAGACACCTCATGCATCTAGTAGGTGTCCAAAACTCTAAAATTATCTTCTTCACTTGTTGCTCTTCTATCCTGCAAAGCACCCAAGGAGCTCTTGGTAATGATAGTATTCTGTTGGGCTTAGTAATTGCCCACAACTCTTGCATAGGACCTTGCTCTTCTAAGTCCTCCCTTTGTGCTTTTCTTTCATTCTTTCCGATCAAAGTATTCCTGAGAATCTCTCCCACATTCTTAAAAATATGCATCCAGTCTACCAAATGATTGGTCCATAATCCACTCCAATAAGGGAGTTCATGAAAGATCGACAATCATTTCATGCCAGCGACTGGTTTTTCTGAATCCTACAGTTGTTTCCAATTGCTAGATTTCATTTGGCGTTGCACTTGTCAACCAATTTGTCCATTACGTAAAACATCTCCATGAGGCAAATATCTATGATGTCCTTCATAGATAATTTTACACAGTTCTTTGGAATAGCGTGCTTCGAGTCATGGTCTGCATAAGGGACAAGCATGGTAACCCGAAATCGAAAAACTTGAACATTCACCATAACTAGGCCAATCATGCATCGTCCACATAAGTATGCCTTTCACTCACACGTCTCGTCTTCTTATAGGTTGGGACATGTCACACACACTAATCCCATCGCATAAAATGTGCAACTCTTCCACAAGTGGTGCAAGGTATACATCCATGTTTTTTACCTTATACTTACCTGACACAATAAGAGCTAATAATAAATGATCCTTCTTTGTGACCATCCATGGTGGGATATGTTATAATTGACCAAACATATAGGCCATGTGTTCCATGAAGAGCTTCGCAAACCAAATGGATTTACTCCATCCATAGCTAGGCCTAGACGTATGTTTTGAGGCTCACTAGCAAACTCTGGCCACTTACTATCTATGTGTTTCCAAGCATTAGAGTTAGCAGGCACGTGCATTACACCATCTGTAGTCCTTCTCTTTGCATGCCATGAAATTAACTCAGCTATGGATTTGCATCTAATCATGCTCTTAATTCGTGGAATGATAGGAAAGTGGCAAAGAACCTTTGCAGGGACTGCTTCCCCACAAGGTCTTCTCTAAATCTATTTGCTCCACACTTTGGACATATGTGCTCACACTCGTTCCGAAAGAGGATGCAATCATTCAGATAAGCATGAATCTTATTGTAGACCATTCCAATGGATTGTAAAAGTTGTTTAGCATCTCCATGTGTTGGAGGCATATCATTGCCCTCTGACAAAAATTGATCTTTAAGAAGCTTGCAATAAGCAATTAGAACGATATTAGTAAATAAAGTTATTTTGATACAGCAATGAAAAATTATTTCAAATCCACTTACTTGAACAATTTAGAGACACTACTATCTGACCATCCATAAATGGATTGCAGATTATCGCGAGTGATGCACATAGTACATATATCTTTGATCCATTGTACAGTGGTAAACGAGCTAGACTTTGCATGTTTTCATATTCTTCATCTGCTTCTGTTCGTGGAAATTCTATTATGTCCATGAAACTCATGATATCTTCTCCACCATCATGATCTTCATCCATCTCATAAAATGCTTCGAGCATTTCTTCCATGTGTTCATTCTATGTGATGCTATTAGTACCTTGTACTTCTAACTCCTTTTATTTTCTCTTCTTTCCACGAGAGGTTACCGGTGCAATGTCGTTTGGGTCCACCTACTCACCACGGGGACCATGCAAATGGTATCATAGGTTTTGTAGTCGACTTTTATCAAAGGATCCATACTCTCTAACATGTGTAGTACAAATCCATCATTTTTGATAGATTTGATACTTGCACTAAGTGCAAGGACATGCCATTCTCTCCTTCGGATCCAAACTGGCATCTGATACAATATGGATATTTTTAGAACATTTGATTTTTCTTATTAAACCTAAAAACCATAATCCTAAGGACTTAAACCTAAAATATATATATATATAATCATATATTCTAATTTTTTTATTTTCTTTTCCTTATTCATACTAAAACCTAAAGACCTTAAAAAAACCTAAACCCCTAATCCGAAAGACCTAGACCTAAAACATGTATATGTGTATATGCATGTTTATATGCATGTGTATATGTATGTGTATGTGTGCATATGTGTATATGTGTGTATGGATGTGTAAACAGCCTAAAAACCCTAATCCTATTTTTTTATATTTAATCTGATAAAATAACCCTAAAATCCTATATACATATATATATGTGTATGTGTGTATGCATCTATGTATTTATCTATACTAAAGACCTATATTTATTTATATATATTATTTATATATATACTAAAGATCTATTTTTTTATATTTAATTATGTATATATGTGAGTGTGTGTGTTTGTAATATGTTAAAATCCTAAAAACCATAATGCTATATATATATATATATATATATATATATATATATATATATATATATATATATATATATATATATATATATATATATATATATATATATATATATATATATATATATATATATATATATATATATATATATATATATATATATATATATATGTGTGTGTGTGTGTGTGTGTGTTTGTGTGTGTGTGTGTATTTTATGCATGTACAATATATATATATATATATATATATATATATATATATATATATATATATATATATATATATATATATATATATATATATATATATATATATATATATATATATATATATATATATATATATGTGTGTGTGTGTGTGTGTGTGTGTGTGTGTGTGTGTATGTGTGTGTTATGTGTATATGTATGTATGCATGTATAAACAACTTAAAAACCCTAATCCTATTTGTTATATATCTTTCATTACATATTGTATTTTCTTCTTATTTTTTATAAATATATGTTTATATATGTTAATATTAATCTAAAACTCTATTTTTTATATAATTATATATATATATATATATATATATTTCATTTGATAAAAAACCCTTAAAAATCCTATTTATATATATTTAATTATATATATTTAATTATATATATTTAATTTGCTAGATAACCTTAAAATCCTATTTTTATATACTTAATTATATATATTTAATATGATAAAAACCATAAAATCCTATTTTATATATTTAATTATATATATTTCATTTATCTTTTTTAAAAACTAGCTCTTTTCATATATATTTACCTATATAATTATCCTATTTTTTATATATTTTTCTTATATATTTTAATTTTTTTCTTTATTTTTTCCTTGTATAAATTTGATTTAATTATATGTATGTAAAAACCCTAGAACTCTAATCCTAAAGACCTAGACCTAAAATATGTATATGTGTGTATGCATGTGTATATACATCTATATATGTATAAGTATTATATGTGTATGTGTGTATATATATTATGCATGTGTATATATACGTGTATGTGTATATGTGTATATATACATGTATATATATACATATATATATATATATATATATACATATATATATATATATATATATATATATATATATATATATATATATATATATATATATATATGTATGTATATATGTGTGTGTGTGTATGTGTATGTGTGTGTATGTATATTTTATTTGATAAAAAACCTTAGAATCCTATTTTTTATATATTTAATTATATAC
>CM035424.1:169772639-169822639 GCA_020310875.1 Ceratopteris richardii | reverse complement strand
CTAATCCTATTTTTATATATTTAATTTGCATGTGTATATATGTGTGTATGTATGTATGCATATTTATATGTATGCATATGTATATGTATGCATATGTATATGTATGCATGAGCGTATGTGTGTGTGTATGTATGCATGTGTGTACATGTGTGTGTATGTGTGCATGTGTGTACATGTGTGTGTGTATGTATGTGTGTGTGTATGTATGCATGTGTGTATATGTGTATGTGTGTGTATGTATGCATGTGTGTATATGTGTGTGTATGTTTGTGTGTGTGTATGTTTGTGTGTGTGTATGTTTGTGTGTGTGTATGTTTGTGTGTGTGTACGTGTAGGTGTGTATATGTGTGTGCATGTATGCATGTGTGTATATGTGTGTGTGTGTCTATGTATGCATGTGTGTACATGTGTGTGTGTGTATGTATGCATGTGTGTACATGTGTGTGTGTATGTATGCATGCATGTGTGTACATGTGTGTATGCATGCATGTGTGCACATGTGTGTGTGTATGTATGCATGAGTGTACATGTGTGTGCATGTATGTGTGTGTGTATGTATGCATGTGTGTATATGTGTGTGTATGTATGTGTGTGTATTTATGCATGTGTCTATATGTGTGTGTATGTATGCATGTGTGTGCATGTGTGTGCATGTGTGTGCATGTGTGTGTGTATGTATGCATGCATGTGTGTATATGTATGTATGTATGCATGTGTGTACATGTGTGTGTATGTATGCATGTGTGCACATGTGTGTATGTATGTATGTGTGTGTGTACGTATGCATGTGTGTATATGTGTATGTGTGTGTATGTATGCATGTGTGTATATGTGTGTGCATGTATGTGTGTGTATATGTGTGTGTGTATATGTGTGTGTATGTATGCATGTGCGTATATGTGTGTGTGTATGTATGCATGTGTGTACATGTGTGTGTATGTATGCATGCATGTGTGTATATGTGTGTATGTATGTATGCATATGTATGTGTATGCATGTGTGTATATATGTGTGTATATGCATGTCTGTATATGTGTGTGTATGTATTTTTGTCTCTCTCTCTCTTTATTTCTCTCTCTATCTTTCTCTTTTTCATCTCTCTTTATCCCTCTTTCTATCTTTCTCTCTTTCATATCTCTTTATTTCTTTCTCTATCTTCCTCTCTTTCATCTCTCTTTCTCTCTCTCTCTCTCTCTCTCTCTCTCTCTCTCTCTCTCTCTCTCTCTCTCTCTCTCTCTCTCTCTCTCTCTCTCTCTCTCTCTCTCTCTCTCTCTCTCTCTCTCTCTCTCTCTCTCTCTCTCTCTCTCTCTCTCTCTCTCTCTCTCTCTCTCTCTCTCTCTCTCTCTCTCTCTCTCTCTCTCTCTCTCTCTCTCTCTCTCTCTCTCTCTCTCTCTCTCTCTCTCTCTCTCTCTCTCTCTCTCTCTCTCTCTCTCTCTCTCTCTCTCTCTCTCTCTCTCTCTCTCTCTCTCGGATCATTGTCCTAAAAGCGTAATATATGTTGTCTCTCGTCAAATTCCAAAGAATTGATCCCAAAAAACTTTTGCAAAATCAAAGAAAAGAAAAATTGTAAAACATAAAGCATAGAGAAAGACAAAGGTTAAGGGTATGCACACCACTTACCAAGATGCAAGATCTAGAGAGAGAGTGTGTGTATAGAGAGAGAGATTTGTGTGTGTGTGTGCACAAACAATGCAAGCCACAATTCGGTTCCTACATGCAAGTTCGATAGAAGCAAGGAGTACTTAGTGTAAAAGATGCACAAAATGTTTATTTTTTCTCATGGGTTCTCAGTATGTTTAAAACATGGCCTCGGTATAAGCATTGGTATGAGCGTTGAGAGTGTGTGTGTGTATAGATAGAGAGAGAGAGATCTGTGTGTGTGTGTGCACAAGACAATGCAGGTCAGAATTCGGTTTGCGCATGCAAGTTTGATAGAAGCAAGTAGTACTCAGTGTAAAAGATGCACAAAATGTTAATTTTTGCTCTCAAGGTCTCGGTATGTTTAAAACACCACCTCGGTATAGGCATCCGTTTAGGCATTGGTATGAGCATCTGTAATTTCCAGTAAATTACAAACGCTCATATCGATGCCTATATTGATGCCTATATTGATGCATATACGGATGCTTATGTTGATGCCCATATTGGTGATCGCCAAACATCCGAACAATCTGTTTTAAACGGTCATAATCATAGTTAAGTGACCATCGGTATGCTTAATTACATTTTTCCAATGTTTATATCGATGTCAGGCGTGTCCATCGGTATAGGCAGCATCGGTATGCACCTCATATGTTGTAGTGTAGCTATAAAATATGGATCAAAATCTCGCGTCAGATGAGCCCAATTTGAAGATCATTTGAGAGGGATTTTCAGTGCTTAGTGAGCTCATTCTATAGCTCGATCACTACCCTCACATTGTGCAATTATACATTTCCAATGTCATTGTAATTCTATGTGATTTAATACATATACATTGATCACATCCCTACTTCACTTTGCTATCATGTTCAACTCAAAACACTAAATTTCTCAAACTTAGTTCTCAGTGCATACTTGATCATTTGATGTGATTTAAGTTCATATAGATTCAGCATACTCTCTATTCTCTTGGTACAGAGTTTCATTGTCATTGCTTTACTCAATCTCAAGATATCTTCAAAATTCTGCTCATTGGTCTCCATACTATTAGAGCCTAAAATTGTCACGATGTACTCCTTACTTGTTAAGCATAATTCTGTGAGTACACTTGATCATTTCAAGTGAAATAACTTGTGATTGGTAGATATCTAAGTTAATTAGATACTCCCAAAAGGAATTTTATCAATTGCTAGCAAGTAAAGAGTAGTGTTCAATTCATTGAGCAAGTGTGATGACCAAAATAGCAAGTTTTGATTCATAGTTGAAATTCCTACTCATCTATTTTGATCCAATGATTTGAGGATCATACTCCAAAGTACAAGGGTGATTATTTGTGCTTCCTAGAAGGCTCACAAAGTCTACTTTGCACTCTTTGACTTAATTTTGGCTGGTGTGAAGCAAGAGTTTGTAGCATCATCTCATTTCCAAAAAGTGTCCACCATCTCCTCGAATAGTGGTATCAAAGCAACATCCAGGTTAAATGGGAGATGGATTTCCACCATTCATTTGTAAATTGGACAAGCGCAATTATCCAGCATGGTCCTTAAGGATGAAGGCATACCTCCAATTAAGAAGCTTGTATGGATACATCTCTGGAGATGAAGAAATGCCAACATCTAGAAGCAAACATAAACCTACAAGAGAGGAGTAAGAAAGACTAGCTACATGGTGTGCAAAGAATGATCTAGCCAGGTCTTATATACTTAACTCAATATCTGATTTCTTGTTACCTCAGATTAGGAATTGTGAGACCTCCCAAGAGACTTGGGAAGTACTCTCTTCATATTTCTCATCAAATACAAGGGCTAGGAAGAACCAGCTTTGGATGGAGTTCACAACCTTGAAGAAGCAACCAAAGCAAAGTGTAGTTGACTATGTGACCAAGATGAAGGATGTAGCTAATCAACTTGGGAGTATAGGAGAAGAAATAGAAGAGGAGCAGATAGTAAGGCAGATCATAAGTGGCATTAAAGCTGATGATAAATGGGAGTCTTTTACCACAGCAATGGACCTATATATGGACATGCACATACCTAACCTCAACACATTGATGGGGCAACTCTTCACACATGAGAGAAAGCTCAACAAGAATGGAGATACTTCTAGAGGTAATCAATATTTTGCCCTTTACACAGACAAAAATAAGATTAAAGATAAAGGCAAGGGTAAAAGGAATGAAGAAGAGCCAAGTACTGCCAAAACAAACAATAGTATCCTGCCATCCAAAACAATCAAATTTTGCGCGAATATTTTGAAAGATGCACATAAGCATACACATATATAAAATTATATTCATATATATATATTTATTTATTTATTTAGTTGTTTTTAATATATCTTTTTTTGATAAACTTATAGGTTATTATCTGAAAAGTTTTTACCAAGTCAGAATATTCTTCCTACCTCACATGATGAAATGAAGAAGATAATCAACAATCTTGGTATAGATTATCAATGTATACATGCATGTCCTAACGATAGTATTTTATATAGAGGTGAATATGCAGACTCTTTGACATGTCCCAAATGTCAATCTCCTCGATATAAGGGCAAAGAAGGTAAAATCCCAGAAAAGGTATTGAGACATTTTCCATTGGCTCCACGGATTAGACATATGTTTCAAAGCTCCGAATTATCAAAGCTTTTGACTTGGGGACATGATCACAAAAGTACTGATGGAATAATCAGAATTCCTCATGATAGTGTTACTTTTTAGCATATTGATTCTACATGGCATGAATTTGCAAAAAATCCACAAAATCTAAAGTTAGGAGTTGCATTAGATGGGGTTAATCCATTCTCCATGAATTGAGTAAATGCTAAGATATGGCGGAAGATTGTAGTTTATGACTACCACTGGCCAATAACTAGTCAACATGGCAAGTGGTATTCATAAACTACAATCTTCTGCCATATCTTAGCATTAAAAAGGAACATTTAATGCTTTCACTTTTAATCCCAGGCAAAAGACAAGTTAAAGATATGAATATATATCATGCTCCTCTCATTGAAGATCTTCAAGAGTTATGGAGAGGTATTAATGTCATTGGTGTATCGAAATGCATCAATGAAAGACATATTAAGGTTCGTGGTATTGTGGCTTGGACTATTCACGATTTTCGAGGACATGGTGTTTGTTCAGGTATTGATGTAATTTTTTTATTCAATATGCATGTAAATAAATATGATTTAATCTAATTATATTTTTATCATTTTCCATGATGCAGGAATATCTACTAAGGGTTATAAAGCTTGTCCATATTGTGGTGATTGGTTGAGATCAATCTATAGTAAGAATCTCAACAAAAATCTTTACCTTGGACATCGACAATTCTTGCTTGATGATCATCCATTAAGATCTAAAAGAGAAGCGATACATTTTAATGGAAAGCTTGAAACAGGTCAGTGTCCAAAACCTATGACGCCTATGGATTGGTATAAAAAATGGAGAGATGGACCTCTGATAGATCTAGAAGGAGAAATCTTCAGTGATGATTCAGATAATGAGTATGTGAACAGAGGTAAAGGAAAATTGGCACTCGTAGAGAACATATCAATATGGTATTCTTTGGAGTATTGGAAAGAGTTAAAAGTATGTCATCTTCTTGATCCTATGCATATATTCAAAACTATTGGTTATTCACTATGGCAGCATCTTCTTGGACTAAAAGATACCACAGCATCAAGGAATGATTTGAAAGATCAAAAATCCAAACCAAAGTTATGGCCAATTTTTGATAGACATCGACAAGAAACGACTTATGCACCTGCTCCTTGGGTACTTACAACAAAAGAGATATAGACTATCAACAATAGAATTCAATTGATTAAGACTCCTACAGGATATGGAGCATCTTTTCAAAACATGTTTACTATGGATGATAAGAGCTTATCTGGGTTAAAGACCCATGACTGGCATAACTTTTTGAAACATATTTTACCTTTGGTTATCGATGGATGTATAAGGAAAGGAGTACGAGATGTGATCTATCATCTTGGATCACTTATAAGGTAATTATGATACTTTTATATTTAATATGTATGAATATTGGATATCTTTTATTTTTTAATTAACTTCTTTATAATTGTTTTGATGATATGTATAGGTGGATTACATCCAAAGAGATTGACAAAAACTCGATCCCACAAAAAAAACGTGAATGCAAAGAGCTACTATGTTTGATGGAGAAAGAACTTCTTGCTTCATTTTTTGATATTCAGGTTCATTTATTAGTCCATCTTGTAGATGAAATAGAGATTGCAAGTGTTGTCAACACTTGATGGATGTTTTGGGTCGAGCGATTTATGGGAGTATTAAAAGGTTATGTGCGACAAAGAGCGAAACCAGAAGGATCCATGGCAAAGGGTTGGATGCTTGAAGAGTGCATATATTACATTAGTGAGTACCTTGAAAGAGTTCATGAAGAAGCTCCACGTGCATGGACCAACGAGTCTTCTTCAAAAATAACAGATGAGGTATTATCAGGTAAGGGGGTTCCATTCTTATTTACATTTCAGGAAAAAAATGATGTTTCTACGTTTGTAGCATATAATAGCGAATGCATGCAAGCATTCCTTAGCGAGTACAAGGAACTTCAAAATCTCCAAAGTAAAAGGCGAAAAAACAAAAGATTTAGACGTAATCTCGATAATAATGAGATTACAGATATATCTTCTTTCACGGATTGGCTATATAGTCATTTGCAACGCGCCAACGCAAATAATGAAGAAATCTCAGATGAGCAAAGAGAATTAATGATAGGTTGTGAACGAAAGGTAATTTTATTAAAATAATATTTTATTTTTTTCTTATATGTATGTTAGCTTCTATTTACTAATTGAATTTATTTTGCAGGCTCGAATGTTCACTAATATGTGGGCTTTTGGACAACATATTAGAATCAAAGCCATTGATTCTTTACGTAAAACAAAGGATTCTAGTATTGTTGCTTCTTTCAAGCAACTATCACGTGCTAGCTCAAAAGACACGAACCTTGTAGATAGTGAACTTGGTTACGTAGAAACTATTGTTGGTATCTACGAAATTTCATTTCGTACATTCAAACAGGTAGAAAAAAGTTTATAATTTTTTATAGAGTTAGTTATTTTTTTAAGCACCTAATTATAATGGGTTTTTGTTGTTATATATTTTGATAGGTCATTTTGAAGGTTGACTGGTCTCGAGCGGAGTATAAAGGTAGTAATTCCACATTAAGAAAGGAATTATCTAGGTTTTGGGCAATTGATTCTTCCAATAGTAATGAGATCTACTAAAGAACCATATATTCTTCCTAGGCATATTGAACAAGCATTTTTTTATAAAAACCCAAATGCTCATCCTTGGTGGCAAGTCATTCATGTGCAACCTAGAGGTAGGTCATTGTTTGAACAGTTTATTAATGATACTAATCTTTTTTATGAAGAGGATAATTCTCTACATGTTGATTCTACTGATGAGGAAGAGGAATTACCAGAAATAGATATTAATCCATCAATAGATGATGTGATTCATGAGAACATAGATTTAACAATAGAAGAAATAAATGAAATCAATAAGGATAATGAAGATGAGACTATATTGATGTCTTACCAAAATGATGGCAATAATGAAAACATATGAGCATATTAGATAGTAAATTCTACTCTAGTTATCGATCAATAACTTGAAGCTTCTGAATGGATATCAGATAATAGATTTTTTTATTAACTTGAATAACGATGAATCCTACTAGAGAGATGAAATCATGTTCTTCTAAGTTAGAACATGAAGCTCGGGGGTATTCCTAATTATTTTATATATAGCTTTATCTTCGAGGAGCAAATTTTTATCATATATGTATGCATATGTGTGTGTATTCATGTGTATTATATGTATACATATGTTAGGATGCATATATATGTATTTCATGTATATGTATGTGTTTGCATGTGTGTGATATATGTATGCATGTGTTAAATATGCATATGTGTATATATGCATATGCATTTATGTAAAATAGTTATGTATTCATGTAATATATGCAAATGTTTATAATTGTGTACATGTATATATGTATATGTGTCTATGTGTAAATATGTACATGTAAATATGTATGCATGTATGTACATGTTTATGTGTGCATGTAGGCATGTATATGTGATGTGTACATGTTTATATGTGTATATGTCTATGTGTAAATATGTTAGTATGTATGTACTATATATATATTTATGTGTGCATTTAGGCATGTATGTGTGATGCATAATATATCTACTCCATTTTATATTTATGTATCCTATCTACATGATGCGTATATATCTTTATATGTATTATGATCCTCGTTGATTCGAGTAGCTATATATAGAGGCATAAGGATGGGAGGAGAGACATCTCTCTAGTAGGACGTTGGAGGAATAGATGCAATGTGTACATATACTTCAAACATATGGCTAAAAGGCTGAATTAGAGTTTTTAAATTAGGGGTTTTAGAACCCTAATATCGAAATTAGTGTTTTCAATTTAGGATTTTTGAAATAGGATTTATTTATTTATTTATTTATTTATGCGTATGCATGTGTTGTGTATGTATGTGTATCTATATGTGCATATGCATGTGTTGTGTGTATATATATGCATGTGTATATGTATATATGCATGTAAATATGATTATATGAGTCTATATGTGTGTACATATGATTATGCATGTGTATGTGTATGTGACTATGTGTATGTGTATGTGAGTATGTGTATGTGTCTATGTGTATTCATTATATGTGTGTAACTGCATGCATGTGTATGTGTGTGTAAAAATCTGCATGTATGTGTGTGTATGTATAAATGTGCATGTATATGTATATGTGTGTAAATGCGCATGTATGATGTATATGTGTGTGTATGCATGTATTTATACCTCTAGTCTCACTCTTTTCTCTCTCTCTCTCATATACATACATACATGCATAAACACACATACTCATATCCACTTATATATGCATAAAAGCAGTGCATACCGTGCATTATCGCGGCGATGAGCCATAAGTGTCTGCATCTCTTTTAGACACCACTTAAGCGACCGTCCTCTCCCAAACTCTGTCTCAAGTGAACTAAGTACGTATTTTTTATCCCTCTCATCATGCTCACTACAGAAAAAAACATAATGTAAATAAAACATAAGATATTTATTTCAATTTATATGTAAAACTTTTACTTACTTCCACGATAAGTCGACAAAGCGTAGGTAAGAGTCGCATAGTGCCCGCATCCTTCTCTTGAACTCCAATCCATTCCCTATGTACACATCGTTCCCCTCTAGCTCTATATCGCACTCTAGTCCTAAGGTGCCTATGCATGTCCTCATAGGCAACTATGCTCTGCTATCACGTGTTGGAGGTGGTATAGGTGTCCTGAAAATAGATAGATAAAAATAAATCAAAATATGTGTTATAATATCATTAAAAAAGTTTATGAAAAAAAAACATACCTATGAGCAGATAGCTCTCTTCCTGCATGTGGAGCCGCAGAAGAGCCCTGGTTTGATTGCTGGGTAAGCATCTGGATTGTATAGTCCAATTCCTCATCAGACATCTCTGAGTAATCACGCATTATGGCCCCTAGAGTATCAGACGGAACTCTTGCTCTCATAAGACTTTTTATGAGTGAGTTTCGCCTTTCTCTCTCTATTGGGATCCATAATACCTAACATATAAAACAAAATGGTTAGAAATCAATATATTTATGTGTACATATGTATGTGTGTATGCATTAAGTATGTGTATGTATGCATGTGTGTGTATGTATGTGCGTGTATGTGTGTGTATGTGTGTATGCATGTGTATGTGTGTGTATGCATCATTACGTGTGTATGTGTCTATGTGTGTATGTGTGTGTGTATATGTGTGTGTGTGTGTCTATGTGTATGTGTGTGTCTATGAGTGTGTATATGTGTGTGTGTGTGTCTATGTGTATGTGTGTGTGTCCATGAGTGTGTATCTGTTTATGTGTATGTATGTATCTATGTGTGTGTATGTTTCTATGTGTGTGTATGTGTCTATGTGTGTATGTGCATGCATGTATGTATGCATATGTGTGTGTATGCATGTGTATGTGTGTGTATGCATCATTGTGTGTATGTTCCTATGTGTTTATGTGTGTGTGTATATGTGTGTGTGTGTGTCTATGTGTATGTGTGTGTGTCTATGAGTGTGTATGTGTTTATGTGTATGTATGTATCTATGTGTGTGTATGTGTCTATGTGTGTATGTGTATGCATATGTGTGTGTATGCATATGTATGTGTGTGTATGCATATGTATGTGTGTGTATGCATCATTATGTGTGTATGTGTCTATGTGTGTATGTTTGTGTGTGTATATGTGTGTGTGTATGCGTATGTGTCTATGTGTATGTGTCGCTATGCATCTATGAGTGTGTATGTGTTTATGTGTGTGTATGTGTCTATGTGTGTGTATGTGTCATTATGTATGCATATGTGTGTGTATGCATTATGTATGTGTATGTAAGCATGCGCATTATGTATGCATGTAAGTATGTATGTATGCATATGCATATGCATTATGTATGCATATGTGTGTATGTGTGTGTATGCATTATGTATGCATATGTGTGTGTATGCATTATGTATGTGTATGTAAGCATGTGCATTATGTATGCATGTAAGTATGTATGTATGCATATGCATATGCATTATGTATGCATATGTATGCATGTATGTGTATGTGTGTGTATGTCTCTCTATGTGTGTGTATGCATATATGTGTGTGTATGTGTGTGTATATGTGTCTGTATGTGTGTATGCATGTGTAGGTGTGTGTATGCATCATTATGTGTGTATGTGTGTGTATATGTGTATGTGTGTGTGTTTCTATGTGTACATGTGTGTATCTATGAGTATGTATGTGTTTATGTGTGTGTATGTGTCTATGTGTGTATGTGTGTATGTGTCTATGGGTGTGTATGTATCTATGCATGTGTTGTATGCATGTAAGTATGTATGTACATTGTATGCATATGCATATGCATTATGTATGCATGTATGTGTATATGTGTGTATCTCTCTCTCTATGTGTGTGTGTATGCATATATGTGTGTATGTGTGTGTATATGTGTCTGTATGTGTGTATGCATGTGTATGTGTGTATGTGTCTATGTGTGTATGTGTGTGTATGTGTGTGTATATGTGTGTATGTGTGTATGTGTGTATGTGTGTATGTGTGTGTGTCTATGTGTATGTGTGTGTATCTATGAGTGTGTATGTGTTTATGTGTGTATGTGTCTATGTGTGTGTATGTATCTATGTGTGTATGTGTATGCATGTATGTATGCATATGTATGTGTATGCATGTGTATGTGTGTGTATGCATCATTATGTGTGTATGTGTCTATGTGTGCATGTGTTTGTGTATATGTGTGTGTGTGTGTCTATGTGTATGTGTCGCTATGCGTCTATGAGTGTGTATGTGTTTATGTGTGTGTATGTGTCTATGTGTGTGTATGTGTCTATGTGTGTATGTGTATGCATGTATGTATGCATAGGTGTGTATATGTTTGTGGATGCATTATGTATGCATATGTGTGTGTATGTATTATGTATGTGTATGTATGCATGTAAGTATGTATGTATGCATATGCATATGCATTATGTATGCATATGCATATGCATTATGTATGCATATGCATATGCATTATGTATGCATATGTATGCATGTATGTGTATGTGTGTGTATGTCTCTCTATGTGTGTGTATGCATATATGTGTGTATGTGTGTGTGTATATGTGTGTCCATGTGTGTTCTAAAAGCATCGATATGGCAACATAATTTCTTTTATTATTTTTTGTTTTCATATGTATATTTTTGCACACTACACAATGCAAATCTTTAAAATTTCAAGAGAAAAAAGATATTGAAGATACAAAACATTTTTAGTTCATAAAATTCTATGATTTTTCAATCACACTTGATACATCAAATCAAGATTATTTGAGTCCGGATTTTCCATGTGTACATAAAATTCTTTTGTTTATAAATACTCACAAAGTTTGTGTCTTGGTTTTTTAGTTTGAACATTCTCTATTCTCTAACTGTTTGAATAGCTTCTATTTCATGTCATCGTTCCAATCATGTAACTTCATGTCAAGTTTACAAGAGAAGATAGGATTCCTTATGAAAAACTCTTTCTCTACAGATAAATGATTGGGTGACTATGCTACCTAGTTATAGAGGTGCCCATAAAGTGAAGCGAGCTAAAAGGGATGACACAAAGAATCATTGGAAAGGTTATATTCTTACTTTCAAATTAAGAAGACATGGCTTGTTTGCAAGATTTCAACATGTGTATAGTGCTAAATATTTTGTGTCAAACAATAATTCACATTTTCCATCTTATTGTAAGTGAAGTTTTAAAATGATGATTTTTGAAACATTTTTTGTTATTTTTGTTTTTCAAGATTTTTTTTTTGTATTGTGGATATCTTTCCTTCCAATGCTCTAGAGTGACAACCTGTTGAATCTTTAACAAGAACATCCAAAGTTGTTCATAAGGACTATGTAGAAATGATGTACGTAGAAAAATTTGTTACATTTTCCAATAGCATCCAATTATTTGTCTATTTTTTAGAATATCAGGTACAATCAGAAGGGAATTCATATGGAGATCTTGTAGACTTGGTAGCTCCCACCATTTCTTCATTAGATTGGGAGAGTCCTAATCATCTTCACATTTTTGTGGCATGTTTTGAGAACATGTTATTACAGAAAACAAAAACAGTGTGCTTGAATAGGAGAGTTTCAATTTTCAGGATTGATGATGTTTTAGCTAATGAATGGAATAGCAAAGAATTCCAAAAACTAAGGGACATCATTTTTTGTTAAAATTAGTCCCAATTCTCTTTCAATTTCATATCAGATATCTCGACAATTTCAAGGGTTATGCTATGACTACAAAAGGTGGAAGTTGAGAATGTAAGAACTACCCTTACCATTTTTCTGTGCACCAAAAACGATAATATTTCATCTTGAGTGAAAACACAGACATTGAGTGCTAAATATTTTTGTTACTTATTTTTTTGGGCATTAAATGATTGCACTCTTCAAGTTCATAGTGGCTTTCTTATGCTTTACATTATTGGTCTTTGTTAGTTTCTAGTTTTTAGAGAGCTTCTCCCAAACAATAGCACTCGTAAAAACTAATGTATATGTGTAGATAAAGATGAATGAAAAAGATAAAGATGAGGAGGTTCTGAATAAAAAGTCTTGATATAGCATTTGAGAGAAAATATATATCAAAATGTTAAAGTTTGGAGATACAAAAGATGACCGATTCAAGCGATAAAGGCCACTGGAGGTTCTCCTATTGCCTTAATCACTTGAATTGTTCATGCCTTTCCTCTTCTCAAATAAACAACTTATATGAGCCATATACTATAGGTAAGAGGAAAATAGATGAAGATATAGCATTTTAGGGAATAAGCATATCACAATGTCAAATCGCCAATGCAATACAAGACATGATGAATTCAAGAAATCAAGGCCATTAGAAGGTCTTCGATTTCTCTATTTGCTTGAACAGGTTGTGTGTTTTTTCTTTGCAAAAAATAATCCATAGAAGCCACATACTAGATGTAAGAGAAAAATAGATGAAGCTAAATAATTTGAGGAAATAAGCACATCCGAATGATAAATCTTAGATGTGATACAAGACAGGAACTATTCAAGAAATTAAGGCCATTAAAAGTTCTTCAATTTCTCTATTCGTTTGAATTGGCAGTTTCTTTTTCCTTTAAAAAATAATAATATATACAGACCACATGCTAGAGTTTAAAGATAAAAAAATCAAGATAAACCATTTGAGTGAAAAAAAAATTGTACACCACTTAAGATATAAATTGATCTCATATGGTAGGCACACCACAAAACCTTCCTCTATTTGAGGAAAATGTAAGGACACCAACATTCAGAACTAGAAATAATGATTTCAATTTAGAAATGTAAATTACAAACATACTATATTTAGGATCAAGATAGAATGTCATCATTCTTAAATATATCATTCTATAAATATAATGCCCTAAATGGTTCTTTTTAGTACACTGTGCATGTGTATGTGTGTATATGTATGTATGTTTATGTGCATGTATAAGTGTATATGTGTGTATGAGTATGTGCATGTGTATGTATAAGTGTATATGTGTGTATGAGTATGTGCATGTGCATGTGTAAGTGTTTGTATATGTATATGCATGTATATGTATAACTCTATGTGTATATGTGTGTATATGCATGTATATGTGTATATGTAGGTATGTGCATGTGTGTGTGCATGTGTATATGTGTTTCAATTCTTTAATTATATAATTCATTCATATGTGTGTACCTAAGTGTATATGTATGTGTGTGTATATGTATGTATGTGCATGTGTATGTGTGTGTATATGTATGTATGTACATGTGCATGTGTAAGTGTATATTTGTGAATGAGTATGTGCATGTGCATGTGTAAGTGTATATGCGTGTATGAGTATGTGCATGTGCATGTGTATATGTGTGTATATGTATGTGCATGTATATGTGTAACTCTATGTGTATATGTGTGTATGTGCATGTATATGTGTATATGTAGGTATGTGCATGTGTGTGTGCATGTGTATATGTGTGTGTACGTATGTGCATATATATATGTGTATATATGTGTATAATGTATGTATATGCATGTGTATATGCATGAAACATGCATTTGTATGTGGATGCATTTCCATTTGCATCCATGTGCATGCATGTGAATGTGCATGCATGTGGATGTGCATATACATGTATTTGCGTATATGTTAATGTGTGTATGTGTGTGTGTGTGTATATATGTATATATATATATATATGCAATAATGCATGCATGTAAGTCTTTTTATGTGGTTGTAGAAATGTTTGTGCATATGCATGTGTATATGTGTGTATGTCTAAGTGTATGTGCACATGTATCTGTGTGTATATATGTGTGTGTATGTGCATGTGTATATGTGTATATGTGTGAAAGTGCATCTTCATCATGTATAAGTGTATAAGTGCATATCAATAAGTGTGAGTATGCTATCGAATGAAAATTCTTGATATTTGAATCCATAGGTAGAGCTATTGGTTTGCAATTTGTCATGCCAAACCTAAACAACACATCTAGAAGATACTTTTTTTGAAAGAGATAGATACCTTCCTTCCCATATACCACCTCTATGCCAAGAAAGTACTTTAGCACACCTAAATCTAATATTTTGAACTCTATTCCAAGCTTCTCTTTGATGTTCCTTATCCCTACATCATCATCACCTATGAGAAGAAGTTCATCTACATATATGCATATCAAATATATCTTGTCATTTTTCTTCTTCATATACAAGGATGGATCTGTATCACTTGGAGAGAAACCAGATCTCTTCAAGAAGTCCACTAGCCTTTGATTCCAAGCCCTTGGGTCTTGCTTAAGGCCATACAAGGCCTTCTTCAACCTACAAACATAGGTAGGATGTGGATCTAGATACCCTTGAGGTAGTTCCATGAACACATCTTCTTGTAACTCACCATTCAAGAAGGCATTCTTTATGTCCATCTAGTAGATAGGCCAGCTCCTTGCTGCACATAGGGCTATGAGAGCTATATTGGTAGCCTTGTTTGCCACAGGGCTAAAAGTCTCCTCATAATCCAGCCCTTGTGTCTGTGTAAAGCCTTTTGCTTCTAGTCTAGCCTTGTACCTTGCCAAGCTGCCATCTACATTCCTCCTGGTCCTGTACACCCAGTTGTTTTGGACTATCTTCATGCCTTCCTTCTTGGGCACTAGTTCCTGAGAGTTGTTCTCCTTAAGAACTTTGAACTCTTCATACATAGCCTTCCTCCACTCTAGTTTGGTCTTTCCCTCCTCATAAGAATTTGGCTCTTGATCTGCAATGACATTCATCATGTATGCATAGTGCTTTGCCATGAAAGAACCATATGTATACCTATGTGGGGGTACCGTCTTCCTTGTAAACCTTCTCTCTTGACCTTTGGAAGATTGCTTCTTGAGTCTATTGAGCTTTACATTAGGAGTAATGGCCTCCTCAACCTCTTCCTCTTCTAACTCTGCTTGCAGCCTTCTATCTCTTGCAGCCTTCTATACTTTGAAGTAGGGGATGGTCTTTCATAATCATAATTTTATGAGTGATCATATGAGTGTACCCTAGATGTAGAATCCTCTGGTCCACTGATTGATTGACTCTTGAGGTTGAATCTATGCATCAAAGTCTGCATACTCCTCTTGATCCTCTTCATCAAACTTTGCCTTGCCCTTGTATCCATACCAAGACCTTGACTCATCAAACAAAACATCTCTTGACACATATAACTTCTTTGACAGAGGTTTCTAGCACTTGTAGCCTTTTTTCTCATTTGAGTAGCCAATGAACACACATTTCTCACTCTTGGGCTCTAACTTTGTTCTCACTTCACTAGGAATATGAATAAAGCACACACATCCAAATACCTTGAGGTGCTCCATGGTTGATTTCTTTCCATAATAAACTTCATGTGGATTCAAGTTGTCCACACCACTTGTTGGAACCCAGTTTATCAAGTAACAAGCTATAGTCATAACCTTACTGTTGCTCTAGCACAATGGTGAGAACCACGTTATGAAGCTCCACCTCCTTAATGTCAATCCGCGGAAGAGATAGGAGTGATATGAAGATTGTGAATGTGAGATGTAGTGAGAGTGAAGGTGAGAAGCATAGAGATGCACACACACTTACACATACACAATGAAGAGACAAGCAAGACACAATTGAAGGTAGGAAATCAACTCTATTGCTCAAGAACACTCTTACAAGCTCAAGCTCTCTCTAGATCATACAAGTCTACACTAGCTAACCCCAAAAATGAGCTCTCTAGATCTTTTTATAGATTCTAGACTAGTTTTGACTGGTTTCACATCTAGTGATCGGCATAGTTAAAAAATAGGTTCTACGAGCTATTTGAAAGGGTAAACGGTGTCTAAAAATAGCCAAAATTGGTAGACTCATTCTACCTAAGCTCCTCAAGCTCGAGGACTCCTCGGCTTGCAAAAAATGGAGCTATATTTTACAAAAAGGGTTTTTTCTATGTTACATAAAGTACAAAAGTGATGAAAATCACTGTTGAGTGTTTGAAAAAGTAATATAAAACATATTTGTTTGAAAAAATGATTCGACTGACTCCCTGCTTCCTTTTTATGCTATGTCTTCACATGCTTCCACGTCTTCTATGCCTCTGGCTACTACCAACACCCCCCTCCCTCTCGCTTTTGTCCTCCTCGACAAAACCTTGTTGCGGGATCTATCGGATGTAATTTTGTAGGAGGTTTTGAGCGAGGGTGTGCTCTAATATGCGAATGCCTCCGGCCAGATCTGCCTCAAGTTTCTCCCAATGAATGGGCTGTGGTTCATGTGATGGCGGGAGTCGATAATGCGTGGAATATACCATCTGTTCACAAGCAAATAACTGCAAGAGGTGTGTAGGGCTGCTGATGAACACCTCTGAATGATATTCCCAGAAACCGGTAGTGAACATTTCTTCGAAGGTCTGGTTATAGCACGCCGGTAGGTATTTGATTCGACAATGACAGGCATAACACACCTGGAGTGATGGTGTTGTACTCATGTCATAAGCTAAATCGAGATTGCCATGCTCGAAACCCGGGGTGTTTACATGTGCCTTGACGCGATGGAAGACTTTGAATACCATTTGCATCATGTCAAATATCTTGACAGTCATGTGCGCTGCTACATCGTCCATGTGTTTTAAGCGAGGGAGCCAGTGGCGAATCGTGGCCATCATGTATCCAAGTGTTGGTGGTCCGGTGGGTGGGCTGAAGTACAGGTAATTAAGCCAATCCTGGCATTGCTTGCTCTTCTATACTTTAATGGAAAATGCCTTCCAGGAGCGGCGACGATGCACTGGTCCCCAACATGGGTTGTACTTTAAGTGTAGTGGTGCCTTGACCCAAGTACTCATCATCTCTGGATATGCTTGTAATAAATCCTTGCGCCAATCTGGTTGATAGATTTCTCCTCACTGCGCATCTAGTGGCAAATCTTCAGGCTCAAACTGGGTCACGTGAGAGGGTTTTTTGCATGTTTCTTTTTCTATGGCTAGCTGATATTCTGCCATTAACATAAAATAAGGCTTGTATTGTAACTCATGCCCAGATATGTATCTGCGAGGGGCCAAATGAGCAAAGTAGGGGGATTGTAAAATGTGTTCTTCAATCATTGCCATTGCATATAACTGCACTTCTACACGTGCTGAGTGGGTTCTTCCAAGTTCTTCAATCGTCTTCATCCATGCGGGAGTGGGAAGTTCAAAAGTCATCTAGCGTTCGGCCGTGACTCGTCCGCCTAGGATGGCTTGGGGTTCATATGCTTCCTCAAAAGTTTCCTCCACCAGAATAGTCATTGTTTCTTCCTCTACTGATAGTTCCCGTGGGGAGTCTGTCCTGGGGGGTGCTTCATATACTGCTATCCATGATTGAAGAGTTGACACCTGGGCCCGTAATGTGTTGAGTTCCTCAATAGTTTCAGGAGATGTGTCCGCAGGAGCTAGTAGTCCTTGTGGTATTGGTGCTCTTACTTGGAGTACTTTATGATCTTCTTTCAGCTTCTGATATTCCTCGTTCATGCTGTCATAATCATCTAACAATCTAACATGATCATCTAGCAACATTTTCATAGATTCGGAGGGCACGGCCTTGAAACAGTTGGGACTTAATGGTTGGTCGGGTTGATCTAGAGTAGCTTCCGAATTCTCTCTGTTCTGTTCTTGTAAACACTGATTTTCTTCTTGAGCTGCTGCCAAGTGGCGTCTGAGCAATCCCATGTTCCTAGTAAGTGTCGCATTGTGAATAGTCTGCACCCGTAACAAGTTGTCTATGTCAGTGATGGCCTCTTTTGTCTTTCTTCACTTTCTAGTTCAAGTTTATGATATGCCTCTCGTAGCTCTTGGTAGCTGGTGTTTAGTGAGGCATTCTCGATGGATAGTGAATTGAGCTGCGACTGTAAATCATGCGTAGTCTGCTGCAGCGTCCGGTAATTATTGCCAAGAGATGCAAATTCATCTCTCACTTGAGTCATGCATGTGAACATCTGGCGAAATGCGGTGTCTATAGTGGGTGATAATATTAATGGTGTGGTGAATGCAGATGCTATGTTTAAGGGTGTTGATGCAAGGGGAAGGGGGAATAGGGATGGGAATGTGGATGCAGTGGTAACCGTGGAGAAATGTGCGGTGCCTAAATATGATGGTGCGATAGAGGAGGTGAGTGTTGGTGCAGTGGGTGGTGAGATGTCCATGTCATTGGACGTGGTGACAAGTGCCATGACTGTGAATAATGGAGTGATAATGGGTGTGTGCATGGGTGTAAATACGGGATTTACAAAAGTTGAAGAGTAATTTACAGAGGGGTTCTCTTGGACTGCTTGAGGGAAAGGGGAAAGAGGAATTACGGTGGGTCGGGGAGGTGAAACTGGGGAAAAAGTCAATGGAGGTGGGAATGGGAAAAGGTGTCTTGGAGGTGTGGGGAAGGATGGGAAGGATGGATGGAGAAATGGACTAGATAGAAAGGTGGATGCTCGAGGAGGTAAGCTAGGTTACGTAGGTGCGGGAACGGTGAGAGGAATGGAGGTGAGGAAAGCTTCTGCTACTTCTCCGTAGAAGGAGGTGGATGTTCTGGGAGAAGGAGGGTGTATGGGGGAGACTAGATGGATGGGAGGTGAGAGAGGAGCGGTTGTGGTGGTGGGTTCTTCAGTCACAGTGGTGGTATGTACACTAGTAGTGTGGGGTGAGGAGTCGACAAGGATAGCTTCTTCGGCCTCAGATCGTTCAGGAATTAGGTGTGCTTTCTTGGCCTGCTGGGATGACTGAGCACCCGTGGTTACACGAATGTATTCACGAGGTTTTGATAATAGTCGTACTCGTCGGGGGTCGAATTGCGGTAACGGCTTCCTCTGCAAATATCTTAATGCTTCATTAGATCCCACTGATTTGACAAGTTCCCTGAAGCATTTGATGTATACTTCTTTGAAACTTCCTGTGACGAGTTCTTGTTCTATGAGTGCTTGGCTCTCTTCCTCGGCTAACTTCTTACATGCCCAAAATTTCTCCATGGTGCGATATAACTTTTTGATTGCCAGTGTATAAGCTGTTGCTTCAAAGGTTTCATCTTCATGCGTACTGGTATCACCCTAGGTGTCCATTTGTTGTTCTTGCTCATCTATCTATGCATTCTCTTGGGATTCATGAGTGCCCTGGCTGGCTTCATCATCGCCCTCGTCTTCATCTGTTTCTGTTCTTTCTCCGTCCGAGCTGGATACTACTTGTCTTTGCTGTTGATCCGGGGGAGTGGTAGGGTAGCTTGGACGTTCATATTCTTGAGAGAAAATCTGGCCTTCAGAAAATTGAAATTCATTTGAGGAAGCATCCGGCATTTCAAAATCAAATGTTGTATCTATGGGTTCTACTTCCATGTTGGGTATTGGAAAAGAAAACGCTTCCGCACCAATGGTGGTGGGAACTTCTGTTGTAGTGGTGGTAGGTTCTTGAACTAATGTTGGTTGTGAGGTAATCACACTATTCATGCCTTCTGTAATGATAGGTCGTGGTAATCATATGCGAATAGGTTTTACAATTACAGGGGCTTCCATCGAAGACTGCTTTGGAGAGGGTTGTGGTGACGATGATTCCGGAACTTGTAGGCATGGAATGGTTCCTCTCATGCGCTTTCCTGCTCATCCTTTGCTAGCCTTCCTAGCTTTCTTTGCTGTCCCTTTGAATGCTTTCAACTCCTCACTTGTCATTGCACGCTCAATTGGCAAGTCGTAGGCCAAACACATAGAAATAATTCTCATGAGAGCGCAGCATCCATGGATTACCTTCTTTCTCTCCCATCTATGCTGTGCTAGATACAACTGATCAATAATCCAGCTTGCTAGATCGACCGTCTGAGGCCCAATACACGCTAAATATAAACCAAACCATATGCACTTGTGGGGCATAATGAATCGATCATGAGCGGGGAAAGCGAAGTGCTGCATACATATCCGTAATGGTTTAGAGAGCTCAGGTGTGATCGCTAAAATATCTTCCCACTTAATGACGTCTCCATGTTTCATTGGCTCGGGAATTAGCCTTTCGCGCTCGGTCGCGTGTGAGTTCCATGTATCTTGATTGCAGCTCTAATGAGGTCTTTGGAAAGATAAAACTTCTTAAACAGTGGATCATTTACTAATGACGGCAAAATGAATGTTCCTGGCAAATCTTGGTTCTCCGAAGCTGTCAATGTGGTTACCAAATAGTAGCATCGGTAGAAATCTGGTTTAGGCAACGGATCACTGAAGTATTCTGTGAAGCCATCTCTTGCCCAAACATGCTTCAAGTCTTCTGTGTTCTGTAATGCTTCAAACTCTCTTGAGAAAAACTGGTACTTGTGCCACGTGCGGGTATCAAAAGTCAAATTGGCGCAAAAAGGAAATCTACATCCACCAATGGTCCTGCTAGCCCTTGAAAACAATGAGAGTTGCGATGAATCTTCTCAGTATATCCCCTAGGAGGATCGTCAATTGGCATAGGTTCTAGAAATCCCTGAAATTCTGGTGGTTGAGCCGTAGGATGTGGTTCAGCTAGTAATTCGCCAATATTTGCCATGGGTACACTGGGGCCAGCTTTAGATGGTCCTTCTGCCTGCATGATGAATGATGCGAGTGTGTAGCGGATCTTCTACAAAAGATTAACACATTAGTATGGAAATTAATCATGATCCCCTTAAAGTGAGACCGCAATCCCTTTCCATAACCGATGTGTAACCTGTGTAGCCGAGTGTTGTGAGGTGATGTATGGAATGATGTATGCAAAACTAGTGCAGGTATCTAGACACCTACATGCTTCAGATGATGCATACCTTTCTTGATGAGATGTTATTACAAGTGATGTTGGGTTATAGTGTGTGGATTTGTACAAGGTTCAGTCGTAAATGAGTTATCACAAGGTTGTAGATTAGTCGGGGTGGGAGTGATGTTAGATAAGGGGGTCGGAGAAGGCGTCTGGATATGTTTCGATATCCATTTCCTAAGAGTTTTCGAGCGGGTGATATGTTTCTGCTGAGGGACAAAAGGTGATATCGGATGTGGTGGTATTGAAGGATGAAGAGATTTCTGAGGGGTATAGATTACATGGCTGAGGGTTGAGCTATAATACACTGTTTGCGTACCCAAATCTGCGTGGGTGTGGGTCGATTTGTAAGGTACTTCTTGGTGATCCAAATCTATCGACTGATCGTATTGGTCGAAGAAGGTCGAAAAGGCTTTGGATACTGCTTTTGATTCTGTTGTAACTTCTTCTTGTCATTGTCCGCATTGGTGGAATCTGTCGGTGATTTCTGTCCTTTTGGCACCCATATTTGTCTCGTGCCTCTTGCTTTGTGAGACTGATACTGCTTTCCTCCTTGTGTCATCTGATGTTGTCGTTGGTCTGGGTTCCTCTGTTGTGATTGAATCCTTTGTGGTTGAGGTTGAGAGGTATGATGGATGCTCTGCTTTGGAAAAGAAGGGAGGTCCAACACTTGCGAAACCTGCCCATTAGGAAGTGCTCCGTTTTGTACTATTAATCTAGGACACTCCGCAGTAAGTGTGGAAGGATGGGCACCGCAAGGTATTTTGCCCATGTGGCTACTGATGCAGTCCACCTGACCGCCGATTGTCCCCATCTGTCTTGCAATTGTCCCCATTTGTCCGCTGCTAGAAGACCGAGGGAAAATCTCTTGACAGTCTTCTATCTGGCAATGATCCAATCGCCAAGCTCTCATGGATTGACTTTGGAAAGAGCGTGCTTAGCCGAGGGATTTGACCAAATATCTTCCGGTCCTCCGTTGCGAGTGTTTCATAGGTTCGAGGGTTACATACCTCATGCGGGGTGTTGTTAGGGAAGTCAAGCGGTATCACTCGCCGCTGGTCTAAGGTTCCAATCTGCAAGGAGCCTTGTCTAAGATTTAGGTCCACTGAGTGATCGTATAGCCAATCTTGGCCAAGGATTAGGGGTTCTATTAGGTCCTCATCATGGCACACTAGTAGCTTTGCTATCATGGTCACATTATGTATGAGGATAGGAAGGTCCACCTCACCCATGCAAGGGGTTCCCATGCCTCCTAGCCCTATGAGGTATGCCTCAATTGGCCGCATTTCTATTCCTGAGTCCTTATAGTGGGACTATCTAATTGCACTAGTCGCAGCACCTGAATCAATTAAAGCCCTGAGCTCTTGGCAAGGGTTGTTGTGCTCTAGCCTGATTGTAATGAATGGTCTCCAATCCACTATGCTAGGATGAGTACTTGATTTTGCTTGACACATGGCCATGGGATATCTGGGTGTTGTTTCCAGATGGTTATAATGTTCTCTCCCTAGTCCTTGTATAGCTTCATGTGCTTAATGCGTTCTATAGCTTCTGCCTGAGCTTCAGCTCGTATTCTATTTTCTTCCTCCTTACGCTTCTTTGCCAATGTCAGTTGTCTAAGCATATCCTCAGTAAGAGGTTCTTGGTATAGCCTGACTCTACAGCCACTAATGTAATTAAGCATTATGTCTCCTTCTAAGGTGGCTAATTATACTGCTCCACTTGTTGAGAGTCTGTTAATGATCATAGGTCCATAACCTCACTTTTCTAACTTCCGTGCGTGTTGTTTCAGCCTATATACTAGAACTAAATCTCCTTCTTTTAAGCCTTTATCTTTCACATGTGCATCAAAATATGCCTTCTGTCGCTTCTTTGCTACGTATATTCCTGCTTCTACTTTCAGCCTGGTTTCTCCTAATCATTCCAAATCCATTATTCTTGCTGATACTTCGTGGCCGCCACTGATGTTCTTGTGCAACCTTAGGGGTCGGTATCAAGAAGTCCAAAGGAAGCACACCATTCTGACCAAAAACCATCTGAAAGGGAGTTGCATTGAGTACGATCTTCTAGGCCACTCGATATGCCCAAAGAGCGTGGTGTAATTGTTTGTCCCAATCTGAACGTTTGTTGTTCACGAGCTTTGTCAGTACGTTACAAAGGATCTTGTTAGTGCTTTCAGCTTGACCATTGGCCTGAGGATGATATGGTGCGGATTTCTTGTGAATCACCATAAAATCATGTAACAAATATTCAATGACTTGGTTTAGAAAGTGAGTTCCTCGATCGCTCACTAACTCAATAGGCAATCCATATCTTGTAAAGACATTTTCAAATAAGAATTTTGCAGTCGTGTGTGCATCATTCTTTTTGTGGCCTTTGCCTCTACCCATTTGGTAAGATAATCTATCGCAACAATAATGTATTCACCATGTGTACCTTTTGCAGGGGGGGGTTAATGGGTCCTACAAAGTCTATACCCCACTTAGAGAATGCACGTCCTCCCATCATGGGTTTCAATGGCATTTCATCTCTGTGAGTAGGAAATTGAGTTCTTTGGCACACATCACATCTCTTTACATAGGTATGTGCATCCATGTGAAGAGTGGGCCACCATAATCCTGTAAAGAGGATGGCTTTGATTACCCTATCGGGTCCAAAATGACCTCCTGCAACACCTTGGTGTGCAGTCTCTAGTATGCTCAAATAATCGCTTTCATGAACACATTGTCTTAAATATACATCTCGTCCTCGTTGGTATAGATTGTCGCCAATAAGTGAATAGTCTTGAGCTTCCTGCTCTAGACTGCATTGTCGTGCTAAGGTCATTCCTTGAGGGAATGTTTTCGTCCTCAAGTATGTCACTAATGGTTCACTCCATTCTGGTGGGAGAGACACATGATATAATGTAGTGTGTTCTATTGGTGGTCTTTCACAACAAACAGGGCATTCTTTACTCAACTTGTAGACGTCTGCTTCCATAGAAGTCCAATATACTCCTATTCTATGCAGAGTCTGCAATGTACGATGTTTTGAATGATGTTGCTTTAATGCACCTACATGTGCTAATTGCAACCAATTCGTATGTTCTGATTCATCTACACAACAAGCAAGAATATTTTGATTATCTTGTTTATATATACTTCCTGCTATTATTTGATATCTTTGAGATTTGGTAATCTCTCCTTCCTTGATTCATATCCTAGGATTCTTGGGTCCATACGTGAGAATAGGGACAATAGGCTTTGCCCATTCTCGTACTATCTCAAGGTTAAACAAATATGCATCTGGCAATTCATCCACTACTCCTTGAAGAGCTTCTCATGTGGTTAATCTTGAGAGGTGGTCAGCTCTAAGATGTGTCTTTCCTTTCCTGACTACTACTTCAAAGTCATATTCCATGAGCAATAGAAACCAACGTATCAATCATCCCATGTTACATGGCTTATTGACTAAGTACAATAATGCTTAATGATCTATAAAGAATTTGAACTTATTCGCCAATAAATAATGCCTGAATTTCTTTACCACGTAGATCATTCCTAATCCTTCTCGTTTCGTAGTGGTGTAATTTATTTCTGCTGCGTTCAACTGTCTGCTCGCATAAGCTATGGGGAGATCTATATTACCTTCCTTTGTGGGTTGTGCTAGCACACATCCTATGGCATAGTTGGATGCATCCACATGTACATGGAATGGCTTGCTCCAATCCAGGGTTGTCAATATAGGTGTTGAGCACAAACGTCGTTTAAGTTCATTGAATGAATTCTCACATTCATCTGTCCATTCAAACTTGGTCAAAAGAGAGTACAGAGGCTTGGCTATGATTGCATACATGTGTATGAATCATCTCTAATAACCACAATGACCCATAAATGCCTGTACTTCCTTTACGTTATTCGGTCTAGGTAGATCTGCAATTACTTTCACCTTTTCTTCATCTGTCAAAATTCCATTCTTTGACACAATGTGTCCTAGAACTTTTCCTTGTCTGACCATGAAAACACACTTTTCTGGGTTCAAACAAACTTGATATTCTTGACATTTGTCAAACACTTGTCTTAACTCGGGGATATGTGTCTGTCTTAGATTCGAGTGTGCACATAAATCATTGACATAAACTTCCAAATTCTTGCGTACGAATTCCTTAAAAACGTGACACATGAGTCGCTGGAAAGTGGCGGGTGCATTTGTTAAGCCAAATGGCATCACACAAAATGCAAATATGCCCCATTCTGTGGCAAAAGTTGTCTTGTGTTCATCTTCTGGAGCAATGGCTACTTGATTATAGCGTGAGAATCCATCAAGAAAGTTGTAAACTTCCTTGCCCGCGACTCTTTCCAATAAGTGTTCCATGATAGGAAGAGGATAACTATCTCTGATCGTGGCGGCATTAACTTTTTTAAGGTTAATACACACACGCAATTTTCCATTCTTCTTGGGCACAACCACAATGGGGGATACCCATTCAGTATGCTCAATTTCATAAATGAATCATGCTTCTATCAAACAATCTATTTCTTCTTTAATCTTCGCGGCGTAGTTATCATTGTACGTGTACGGTTTCTGTTTCGTAGGTTTTGCATCTGGAGTCATAGGGATTCTATGAGAACATATATCTGGGTCTACTCCTTTCAAATCTTTGTAACTCCAAGCGAACACATCTCTATATTCCCGCAATAGGGCAATTAATTCTTCCTCTTCTTCATTCGTCAAATCATGCCCTATGTAGGTACATTTTTCTTCTTCTCCTTCTATGGCAACTATTATTTTTTTGGTTTTCTTTCGGTTATCATATACTTCTCCAACATCAGCTTTTCTGTTAGACATTCGTACCATGATTCATCTATCTTCTATTTCATATTTTTTGAAGTTCTCTAGAACCTCAAACAAGGATTCTTCTTCTTCTGACATGGTTTCTTTCTTCCTTCTTTTCTTACCTTCACTCTTAGTGGTCACTTGTGTGGCTAATCTCACCTCATTCATAATTTCTCCATGTTTCTGAGGATGAGTTTCTACTTCGTAAAAATATTCTTCATCTGATGCAAAGGGTGGGTCCATAATAATTGACTCTAAGTCGAAATCACTCGCATCCTCAAATGTATCAGTGCTAGGTTCACACTCTTCTATAATTGAATCACACATGATTGGCTCTATTGTGAATACTGAAATGTCATAGCCATCATCGTCACTGTGGGGTGTCCATTGTTCTTCATTGATGGCTACATCCATGGTTGCTAGGATTTCTGCCCAGCCATGGGGTTCAAATTCTTCGTCTCGAAATACTACAGGTGCGTAAGCTGGGTCTTGAAGGGTTTGTATATGTTGTTCTGAACCTAAATTCTTGGTTGTTAATCGTTCTTCCTCTTGTTTTGCTACTTTACACATCCATAAATGAGTGTCCTCGTGCAACCATGAGGGTCTGATTCTAATGAATGTACCGATTCCATTTCTACCTGTGTCTTATGGATGGTGTTCCATTGTATTGGGGGTACGTCTCAATGTGAATAGTCTTTAAGATTAACTTTTGTAGTCACTCCTAAATGTTGCAAGTACAAAGAATTAGTTCCCCAATCTTGTACGATTTGCAATTGACGCATGAATGGTCATCCTAAAATCATCTCGTAAGCGTGATTTTTTGCAAAATCACAAATGGCAAAAGTATGCTTATTCCACACCACAAGTGGTGAGAGATATGCCTTCAAGTAAGCCTAATGGTTTTTCTATGTGTCCATCAGCCATTTGTAGCTTCATCCTGGTGGGTCTCAATGTTCGCTTACCCCAATGTTTCCATAAAGCGGTCGTAGTGATGGCTACTCCAGCTCCTGAATCTAAGATGGCTTTCGTGGTGTAGGCCTATTGGGTTATTGGAAGATAAGTGTTACCTTCCTCTCCTTCCCTTACATCTTCGATCTTTTCTACAGGTATCTCTGGTACCTTGTTCTATGTTCCTATCTGTGAGGTAGTAGTAGCAAGCTCGGGGAATTCATTTGCTATGTGTTTCCACAATTCTGGTTTAACCTTCAACAACTCCTCTAGAGTGAGGTGACATTGTACCTTAGTGTTCTTGATCACTTCTGTGTTTCTTGGGATTACTGATTCTTCATTCCTCACTATTATCGTGGGTGCTCTCATACTTATAGACTTAGCTTCCCAAGGTCCTGTGAACTGAGGTAATTCTTGCAAAGAATTGGATTCAAAACCTGTGTGTTCACTCAATTGCTCTTCCTCTACATCATCGTAAATAGAGGGGATGACTTGGGGAAATTGCTCTTGCAAGTCATCTATTTCTTGAATAGGAGGATGAGTTCCTTTTTCTTTTTTCCACTTCTCTTCTTGGATTTCTCTCAAAAATACATGTAAGTACCCATGTATGGAAGACAGGTTGTCTTCTATGTCTGTATTGGGTACTTGAGATAGGGATGGTGCATTTCTTTCATGTGTCTCTGAGGCAATAGGGTTCCTATGCTGATTCTTTTTCTCCTTGCTATCAATGAAGTATTCTAGCCTCTCCATCAGTCCTTGAAAGTGTAATTCCGGTTTTGCCATGTTATTCCAATTAAGATATCTAGAGGCTTCAAACATAGCTTGTGCTAGTTCTACCATCTTCATGCAAAGTTTTCTTCTCTCAATTTCTAGGTCTGCTCGAGGGTAGTTCTTACTCATTTCAGCTATTTGAGGTCCTTCTTTTAATCTAGTTTGATGCGCACGAAACATCATGTCTAGGTTTTCTGGTATGGATTCCGCTAAAACTGATCCTGATCTTTGAGTTAGGTTAACTTGATTCAATTCCTGTGAAGTCAATTCTAGGATTTTGGCTCTAGATTACTTGAGACTTCCTTCCAATTTTGTTATCCTCTTACTCCATTTTCTCTTAATTCTTTCTCTAGAATCTTTCCAAGATTTTGTCTTTTTACTGCTAGATTCTCCAACTTCACTAGTTCTAGCTACTTTCTCATGATTTAGTTGTTGGTTCTGTAAGAGCGTCTGGGCTCTTGTTATAGCTTGGATAGGCACGTATGTAGGGTTGGATCCATCTACGTTGTTTACAATACCTATCACATTGATTGGTGTCACATTTGAAGCATTAGCAG
Organism: Ceratopteris richardii; assembly: GCA_020310875.1. Lineage (NCBI taxonomy): Eukaryota > Viridiplantae > Streptophyta > Polypodiopsida > Polypodiales > Pteridaceae > Ceratopteris > Ceratopteris richardii. The sequence continues at coordinate 169,793,976 of CM035424.1, read as the reverse complement.
GGTTCTTAGGACAATCTTTTATGACATGCTCTTTACAACAGTCGGCACAAAAGCCTTGAATGTTATAGTATTGTGACTGTCCTGCTATCGGAGGATGTGGACAATCTTTTATGAAATGATCTCCTTGACACCTAAAGCATGATCCTCTAGGGCCCTGTGGTCTTTGCTGTCTTAATTGGGGCCGTGGATTCCGGTTTGTATACATCACATTAGCATAGTCGGGCTCCCAACTAGGTTCCAATGGTGGAGTATCGTATTGATATGTCTCCACATGTTCTGGTGACTCTGTGTAATACGCGGGTGGACTATCTACATGAGTAGATTCAAAACTGTTTGAGTTTGGGTCACTTTCTGTGATCAAGGGTGAAGAAGGCACTAAAGCCCTACTTAGGTTCTCTTCTGCAGCATCATATTTAACTGAGATGAAATTAGGTGGTGGGGGTGGCTACTGAGCTAAAACAGGTTGAGGTCTCTGTTGAGCCGAATAAGGGTAGTTCTGTGGAGGCCTATATTAATGAGCTTGAGTGTTGTATTGGCCTTGATACCTACCTGGTTGCGGGTATGCCTGCGGGTGGTTTTGTCTCACTGCTTGTTTGTTGTATGGGCAATCTTGAGCCGTATGATTCGTGTATCGTCTCTCAATCATACAATACTGGCCACTAGGGTTGGCTTACGGTTGTGTTGCACTGGGACACACATTTGCCATATGATCACCACCACAGGTGTAACAACGCTTGTTTGTTGTTAACCTAGGCATCTGTTTACTAGAAACTCCTAGTTTCTGGGCCACTTTTTCTGCTAGGTCTTCTATCAAGCTAGACAATTTTGAGGATGCTAGAGATGAACAATCTGAGTCCTTATAGACCTTTGAAAGTTCCAACTCGTCTCCTAGGTTGTCCTCAATGTCTATACAAATTCTTACACACTGCTCTAGCATTCTGGGTTCCTTCAAGTATAGATAGGAGTGTAGTTTAGAGCTCAACCAGCCATCTAGAAACAATGACACTTGCTTGGCCTATGAGGGTAACTCTTGCATTGGACATCTTTCAACATATTGTCTAAACCTAAGTCCTGTCAGTCTAACTATTTCTTGAGGGGTTTGTTTGAAACTATGAATTAACGAAGACGTGTCATAGAAAATTGAGTGATGAATGACTCTAAAAAGTGATGGATATCTCTAAATTGCCTTTGTTGCAATGGTTGGAACCAAGTTAAAGCGGTATTCTTTAACGTTAGTCCAAATGCATTGTATTGCATAAACATGTCTTCTACTTGTTTTGCTCGTAGCACTTGCTTAAATTCCGCAACATGGTCATAGGGATCTCCTATCCCATCAAATTAATTTTTCATTGACTTTACTAATTAAGTAGGTCTTAGTACCCTTGGGTGTTCACGTGGTCTAGGTAGAGGAAAATCATCTCTACCACCTGGTATTCTTGGTTCCCTTTGTCTTTCCACTCTGTCCGTGTCCGTGGTTGTTCTATCTCTCCCTATGGGATGATTGAAACTTACTTCAGGTCTCTCTTTGTTCTTCTCTCTTTGATTACCATGGGTTGAGGATGTTCCAGCACCCTGATGGCTTATGTTTACATTTGCTCGTGATGGAGGGAATACTACCTCGCCTCTCCATGTGTCGGTATTTCTTGCGTGGTCTGATACCACAATACTCTTTCTAAAGTTTCATCTAGGTATACCACCTTTCCAGGTGTATTTGGGTCCTTGAACTCGTAAATTATGATGGAGCCTACCTCACTAGGTTGTTCCATTCTGTACCTCCAAAATGCTTCGTCAGTTTCTTTATTGCTTCTGTTGTCCTGAGGGGTCCAATCTGGAACTAGTACTCGTGTCAGTACAGATTTCCCTCTAGGTGTCCTAGGTTCTTCTCCTATTGGTTGTTTTCCTTGGGATTTAGCTTCCGTCTCTAACTGCATTACGCCGAACTCATTGGTATTATTTGGTTGAGTACCATCATAGATCTCTTGCTATTATTCATATTCTTCGTGGTCAGCCACTCCCATCTTTTGCTCATAATCCTCTAGATTTTGGTCTTTAGGTGGGGAAGTATGTTCTAATTGCCCTTGACCCTAAGTTTCCATGTCTATACTCTCTTCCAATGTGTAAACTAGAGAACTAAATGAAGATGGAAGCAAACTTTATATAACAAAAGAGAGAAATATCACAAGAGCACTTCCCTAATGCTATCAAGCTATTTAAAGAAGATTTGAAGTGATCCTTGATGTTGTAAAGTTTTAATTTGGAGATCTCACTAGGCCCAAAAAAATTTTCAAAATGTCGAATTGGCTTGAGGAGGATCTTGGCACCAAAAACCAATCAAAGAGCTCCAAAAACAACTTTCAAGTGCTCAAAAAACCAAGATGAAGCAAAACTCAACAAATTTCAGCAGCACAAATTTGTACGGTCCTAAGAAGGCCTTATTCAAATCTTTTCCAATTTAGGTACCAATTATGACACGTAGCAAATTGATCCTACATATGGCTTCTTACCATTTTTAGTAACAAGAGGTGCATCCAAACTTTGCAAACTTTCCACTGAGTCATATTACCCCTATGTCGGCCCTTTACTATCAACTTTGGTACATCCTTTTTTATCTCCTCTACAATTAGTCCTTGCAAGTATGTATTCCTAGTTAACCTAGCATCCTTCATTAGTCACTCAAAGACGTGGAACCTCACACTCCTTTTATCATTTGCTAACTATGGGTGTATCTCTATCTCTTCATTTGTATCTTTCCAAAACTCCTTTGTCGGCTCTTCCCACATTGGGAGCCTCACTTTTGATACTCTGAATGCAGCTAGTCACGTAATGTAATAAGTAGCCCTTATAATCTACCCATCAAGCCTTCATTCTAGAATTTATAGGTAACATGCTTGTGCATATACTCTTATCCCTTTACCCTATTTTGTCAAACACGCACTGTTGTTACTCTCCTTGTGTCACCCTCTTTCAACTCAAAAACGCAATTGAGTCTTTTAATGCCTAATTTTTCAGCACTCTGAGCTTTTCCAATACCTAACCTTTAATGCAAACGCATGCACCCGCTTGATAGCTCATAACAAGAACTGCCATCATCTAGGCCCTCATGTAATTACCTTTTATGACCCCCCGTGCTCTTGTGCAATTTGAAAAGCCACACTTAATCAACTTCCATGTAATTAACACATTGTTCAATCTTAATTACTCAATTAACTCACTCCTTGTAGATTATCATTTATAATTAGGAGTGTTTATATTACATGAGAAAAAGCTTTTTTCATTGGTATAACCTTTTCACAATCACCAAAGAGTATCTCTAAAGAGTCCTTCAGTAACAACTTTTCGCTGTCGTAGAGATTCACATCTCTATATTTCAAGCTAAACACATTTAAGGGGGCACTTTGGAATAATGTGCATAAGATGATATTTTGAACTGAACCATTCTTTTGTTACTTTTCCAAGTAGAACTTGTTGAGATCATGAACTTCACCTTGATAAAAGTAAAGAACATAAGAATTCCTCTCATTTGTATAAAACCATACCCTATGTGTTTGCACACGTGTAAAACCATAGTGCTTATGAACCCCATGTAATTGATTTATCCATGTGAACCATAAAACCTCGAGTGTGAAACCAACTTTATGAAGCAAAAGTATTAGATGAACATAAACAGTAAAACAAAACGCAAAACATAAAACAAAACGTAAAGTGGAAAGAAAACAAAAACGCATGACGTAAAACAAAATAAAAACGAATTCGAAAAGAAAAAAAAACCATGCGATGACGACATATATGTTTTTTCGAATATTTTCTAATCGAGGAACTACGGGGACAATGACGGAGATATCGCGATAGCTTTTCCAATTATTTTTAGAGCGATGGATCCGTTTGATGTAGTGTAAGAAAAACTATATAAAGAGGGCTTTGCTCACTTGATAAGCATCACTTTGCTCACTTGCTGAGCATCACTTAATCTTATCAATCAAGGAAGCAATCTTGAGGAGATCTCTAGCTAGTGTTGAGGACCTAAAGGAGATAAAGACATTGGAGGATTGATGGAAGGAAGGAACTACCTAGGAGGATTAAAGGAAGGTGAAGGCTATCTTCATCTACTTAAAGGAAGGAGTTTCTCTACACTTTCTTAAAGTGCTGGAGATAACTATGCACATCTAGGCGATGAAGGTGGCTCTACACACATGATGAAGTAATGATGAACTTTATGAAGCAACATTATGATCAATTATGAATCAGAAAATTGTATCCTTCATTATTTCAATTAGAATTGTATGAACACTTAACATGAATTGATTTCTCTTCTTTCCAATGTTCCTCTACCTCTTCTCTTTCAATTCTCTTTACACTTATTGAGATATCTCACTTAATGCATGATGATGAATCGTGTAAGTGATCTGATAAACTATTTTGAGCTTTTATATTCTCTTTGAATCTTCATTTTGCCACTTGAGCTTGTTTGAAGCACCTTGCATGCACCGTCATTGGAACACTGGCAGTTGGTCTGATCCACACAATTGAGCCGCTTCACGACGTCGCACGCTACTATTTGCAAATCAAGAATGAAAAACTCCATGGGAGTAATAGATTCTAATCCATAAGTGGGTTTGAATGGAGTTAACCCATTGCAACCTTATAGCTTTTTTGATACACCCATACAATTCTGGAAATATATTGTTCCCATTTCATCAAACATTCAAATAGCATCTTTTGAAGCATCCTCAATAATACTTTATTTGATCCCAACCAAACTTTTGCCTCAAGCACAATATGGAGAATCACATATATGGTGAATGTGATGAAAGTCCATAATGTATATAATTATTTGGTTTAGGAAATAAGGACCACGATCAAATACCAACTCCAAGGAAATTTTTAAGTGTTCAAGAGGCCTATTGCTACACTCCCTACCATAGCATGCTTGAGCAGCCATGCTACTACCCAACTACTTGCATACATAGTAGAAGTCAGAATGCAATCTCATCTTGAACATTCAAATGAGAGAATAGGACGGATGAAATCTAGTCCCCCATTTCTAGAATGGTTCTAAAGACAAGCTTAACTATAAAGAAAATTTATGGATGTCACAAGCTTCAACAAATGCTCAAAAAGATCATACGTTTGGATAGACTCACAAACAACCTCTTATAAGGTGAACCATCAAAGACCACTTTGCATAATTTAATTTGCCATAAGTTCAACACCAATATGCCCATTGGCAATGCCTAAATGTGCTTGCATAATAACAATAGAAACATCTTGTGGAGGAATGCAACATAACCACACTCGAAAAAGACCTTTATAGTACAACTCATCCAAAATTACATCAAAGTAAATGCTCCAAAGGTAAAGTTTTTTTGCAGTTGTGCTCCATAAATGAGAGGGTGGGACACCCATTGCAAGAAAGGAAGCCATTTCCTTGTACCATGTGGGATGCCCTAGGTCAGGATCCTCGTCTTCTATAGTATGAAACAACTCTATGTCAACAAAAGTATCGTCAGACCACTAGGAAGGTCATTGTAATTTAGCCTAGATAAAAAGTACATCACCACATGTGAAGTATCTAGTCAATGAATGACATTGTAGTTGAATTGTCGAAGTAGTAGCATCCATCTTACCGATCCAAATTCTAGTGCTTGATCAAATATAATAGTGTTGAATTATCCACATGGAAAATAAATTTACAACCTAATAATTAATGGTGAAACTTCTTGATCAAATAGCCTTGAGCACTCTTTTTGTGATTGAAAAAATATTTTCTGCCTTAGTCAATTGTATGTCGGCATTATACAATGTTTGATACGAATTGTGACCATAACGCTACCTGAAAAAACTATCAATAGACACATCTAAAGCACCAAAAAATACATGAAATGGATGGGCTTAATTCAAAGCTTGAAAGCTACAGACTAAAGTTAGAAAAACTTTAATCCATCAAAAAGGTGAATCACATTCGTTCATCCACTAGAATTCTTTAGAATTGATGTAACCCAACTTGTTTAATGGGATACCCACATGGGCAAGGTAGCACAAATGTCAGCATATGCCATCAAATCTATCCTAGAAAATGTAAAACTTCCTTTAAAGAAAAAAGAGGTGGAGTTGTCAACATTTATATGACGTTATCCGGATCAATTACAATCCCTTGTTTGGAAACAATATATCCCAAAAGCTTACGACACTTCACCCCAAATATTGACTTTCTAGAATTTAAAGACAATTCAACTTCTCTACACTTGAAAAGCACGATTGAAAGTGTTGCAAGTGATCGACATCCTTTCCATAAAAAAAGAATCATCGAGGAAAAGTTTCAACAAACTTATTAGGATTCTCCACTTCGTTTATTTGAATCATGAAGATCATCATATCTCATAACAAGTAAGTGCTCTCTCAAGTTAGCCAAGCTCTGATGTTGATTAACTAAAACTATCGCTATATCATTATTGGGTAGCTTTACACTGATTTCAAATGAAACTAAAGATCCTTCAAAGCTTCATAAAGCTATCCACTCTCTAAGTTTACACATCCAAAGATTGTAGTAAAATCTAATGTACATAGAAATAAAATGTTTTAAAGCGTGAAAACCTTTACCTATGCCACCAATTTTACGATGATATTTTTCCCCTTTTGATAATCCTTCTCTGAAACTCAAGTTTTCTCCTAGTTAACATTTTATTATATCATATGTAATATTTGTATATAGGAATATTACAAGGGTTTCTACAAAAGGAAGACCTTGAATGCTAATATGGTTCCAAATCATTTTCCCTTGCCTTTCCTAGATATGATGTTAGATGTAGTAGGTTAAGAGATGTACTCCGTTTTGGATTATTATCTATGAATTTCATACTGTTTCACTATATTAGGAAATTTCCACAGATTGCAAAGAGATTGGAACGCAAATTCAAGGTCCTTGCAAATTAGAGCATCGATGGGACTGAAATGTCATTGTCATAAATTTTTTGTTAAATTGAATCATTCTTATGTAAATACAATGTAGACATTGTGTGCAAACCTATTTTTGCAATGAAAATATTTTTTATGTTTGCTTCAGAAAGATTTTTCTACATTCTACTTGTATCAATAGATTTTTCATATTTTGTTTTTGAGAAAAATCTTATTATTTATTTTCTTTTATCTGATGTCAACTGTCAATTTTTGCTTTATAGAAGTCACTTTTGTTTGTCATTGCTTTAAAAAATTCTTTAGTTTTAATTTTTCAAAAAGTCACTTATGTTAAAAAATGGTATCCATCACTTTAAAATCCTATTTTGATTGTAAACGTCAAAAAGTCCTATACGATCTTCTCTCCAAGCTTCCTCATCTCCATGGCACCAAGCAGATGAACTTAAAAGCCATGGAAGAGCTGCTTGAGTACATGGATGTTCATATTTTTTGTTCCTCTATCAACATCCCACCATATGATGGGAAATGGGTTCCTTCTAGCCTTCTCCTCTACATCCACAAAGGTGATAAGGCATTTTCAAAGCATTTGAACCTATTCCAAGAAAGTGTAGAGGAAGGCACCTCCTCAACGAGAAAATGCCATTAATTAGAGCATTAAACAAGAAACGAAAGATGGGTGCAAAATACCTATCCTTCCTTGTTGCCATCATTTTCATTATGGATGAGGAACAAAATCTTGATCTTCATGACATCCCTCATCTTCTTATGGGTGGCCTATTTGAAGATAAAAAGGAACCACCCCAAGAACACATTAATCTCCTATTAGATAAAGAAGCAATGAACACAACTTATCCTCATAGCAATTGTATGATCCATCTCTGGGCAGTTAAAAGGGACTATACCAAAGATGGAATTAGAAGTTTTTTCAGTGGTTCTATTGAGGGACAAGAGTATTTAATTTTGCATAACATTAAAAGGCATTCGGGTTACTACTCAATGAATGTCTAAGCTCATTTTGTACCATGTCAAAGTGCGCTTTGGATAATAGATTATTAGAGAAGTGTTTTTCATTTCGTGACTTAGTGGAAGCACAAATAAAATTGGTTTTTGATGGCATACTTAAAAGTGAACATCAACAAATCATTGAAGAATTCAATAGCATCAAACGTTTCTGATTCACCAATCATTCAGCAGAGTGGGATGTCCCACTCTAGCATTAATTTACATCTTAGAGAGAGATGAGAAGAGGAAGACACAATTCAAGATGTAAGTATTTTCAAATGATGTCATTCATTCTTACAACCTTATGTACACAATAATCTCAAGAATTTGTGTAGGAGATGATCAATCTTCATAAATTTGCATCGAGGAGCGAAGGGGATTGAATCTCTCATCAAGGTGACTATTCCCTTGCAAACTACATTGGGAAACTTCCCTAAAGAACATTTTCTAATCCATAAATACTATATTCCTCAAGGGCACTTCATGGCATGGTTTTTGAAGGCCTTCAATAAATTAATCTTTTTATCAACCATTAAATAGGGAACCAATTGTGTCTTCTTAATTAAGAATTTCCTTGTAATTAAAATTTTAAGCTCCAACTTCAATGGAAAAGTCTTCAAATTGGTATATCTTTACGGTTAGAGTGAAACATAGTGATGATATAACAAATTCTATTTGGCTTGCACCCTATCTATGGCTTTGGAGCACCAAAGGAGACTCATTAAAACACTCAAAACCGATTGATGTAATGAAACAATACACTTTTCTCAATTCTTTTTTCCATTCTATCTTGAAATTGTTATGTATAGAATATTTTTCAAATTTTTTTTATTGTTTTTGTCATCGGAAGCATATTCACCCACAATTTCTATGTATATCACACTAAATGTGCTATCCATGCCATAAGGAGGCCAAAAAAAAGTCCTAGAACTAAAACACAAGAGAAACATTTGCAAATGTTTCTCCCACATTTCTATGGTAGAGCTTTTTTCGGCCTCCTTAGATTGACTATCTCAATAATTTGACTGCACAAGCTTAAGTCATATGAGTCAATAAACCTATTTCAATGCGCCAAGTTATCCCAAACATGCTTTAGATGCCAAATAAAGACAATCCATAGAAACACAGGAGAAGCCTCTCCATATGTTTTGGAAAGGCTCCTCGTGCAATTCTATGGTTGGGCCTTAATTGGCCTTTTAAACCATGGTACAATGCTCCCAAAGACTTAGTCGATCAGATTAGTTGTCAATACTTATACAAATAAAAAATATACAAAATCACTTAAATGTGTGAGCTTAGAACATAAGACAACACGGAAAGTGATTATAGACAACAACATGGAGTAGTAATGCTAAAGTTTCATTCATAATAGTCAAAACTATAAAAACTCTTTTGTATTGAGGGACCCATTATAGATATTAGCTACAATCACCCCCAATTCTCTTAGCTAATTATATGTCCTTGGGTTCTATAGCTACCCTCTCAACATGGATGGTACATAGGTTAGATTCTTGGAGCATTGATATCAAATATGCTTCCACTACCTCTTATAAAGCATCTAAAGCTAGAGCTTGCATCCTTAATCCCACACAATATCTTTATTAGCCTCTTTAACCACCCTTGCAAAAGGACTTCTAAGGATCAAAAGCTTAGTTGTCTTTTGATGGTGTTTAATCTTTGTAAATACTCGGGTATATCTTCTTCTGTTGTTCTCTTGTTGGTTATGCTAGAGGTCATTTTTGGAATATTTTTTGTGGTAGTCTATGTCAGTGTTTGAAGGCCTTCTATGTTGCACACACCTTGAGCTTTTCCTCATTCTAATTGTTCCCCCCCTCTCTCCCTCTCTCCCTCCCCCTCCCCCCCCCCCTCCCCCTCCCCCTCCCTCTCCCTCTCCCTCCCCCCCACCCTCCCCCACCCTCCCCCCCCCTCCCCCCCACCCTCCCCCACCCTCCCTCTCTCTCTCTCTCTCTCTCTCTCTCTCTCTCTCTCTCTCTCTCTCTCTCTCTCTCTCTCTCTCTCTCTCTCTCTCTCTCTCTCTCTCTCTCTCTCTCTCTCTCTCTCTCTCTCTCTCTCTCTCTCTCTCTCTCTCTCTCTCTCTCTCTCTCTCTCTCTCTCTCTCTCTCTCTCTCTCTCTCTCTCTCTCTCTCTCTCTCTCTCTCTCTCTCTCTCTCTCTCTCTCTCTCTCTCTCTCTCTCTCTCTCTCTCTCTCTCTCTCTCTCTCTCTCTCTCTCTCTCTCTCTCTCTCTCTCTCTCTCTCTCTCTCTCTCTCTCTCTCTCTTTCTCCCTCTCTCCCTCCCTCCCTCCCTCCCTCCCTCCCCCTTCCTCTCCCTCTCCCTCTCCCTATAACTTTTCCTTTACCTTAGGAGAGTACATATCATTGTGTATAAGGTTTTTGTTTGGATGGTTTCACATAAGCAATCATTGGCATTCGTGGAGGATAATCTTTGGGTTCAAACCCTCAAGGCCTTTGTATATCCAAGCAAAGATATCGATGTAATATTTGAGTAGGTCTATAAGTTGCAACTATTCTTCTTTTAGAAACATCCTTTCCAATGAAAGTTTATCTTTCTTTAATTGCCACGATTACCTTCTTGGTGTGTTCTTTGTTATCATAAGCCATCCAATCTATTATTTCTCACTTAGGCATTTAAATGGCTATATTACGCTCTTCTATCTCATGCTATGTAAGCTTTTTGGAGCCTCAAAATAGTCCGAACTGCCTTGTGCTCTTCTTTGTTTAGGTTTGTAATCATGGAGATTTCCCTCCATGGAAAAGACTCATTATTTTCTTGACCCAATTGGTGTGCTCACATAACTTCTATATAGTTTTCTTCTAAGTCAAAATCTATCTCCATTATAGTAGACGACTCACCTTGTAGTATTGAGTATTCCTTATCTAATTCTTCTTTCCGTATCATGACCATGAATAAGTGTATGTCATATCCATCTTCGTTCACACACGATCATCATCACTACCTACACATTCACGCAAACATCTTAGTGTAACCAAAATTTTGATCTATCCATAGGGTTCAAAGCGCTCATTTGGAAAGATTTGAGAATGTAGGTTGTGACCTCCACATGTCTTTCTTCCTTCTTTTGTGTGATCATACTATTTAACTCTTTTCTTGTTGTTCAATTGCTTTACAATTCCATAAATGGATGCCCTCATGCATCCATGAAAGATCACTTGATCCTAGACTATGGTTAGACAGTTCATTCATTTCTTTATGAATTTGATTCCATAAGATAGGGAAATATCTCTTTATGAAAAGTTATATATATATTAATTTTGGTGTTTTTTCCCATATTTTAGAAGTACAAGGAATCTTTCTTAAATCTTGTATTATAAACTTACACATAGGTCTCCTTGAAAGGATTTCGTTTTTTGCTTTTCGAAATTGGCATCAAAAGAGTAGTGCAATCTTAACTCCACATGTTGTAAGTTAACATTCAACAGAACTAAAGAGCACTCTATTTCGTGGTTTGCTAATTGCAATTTATCCTCATTGTTCTTACTGGAGGTTAACCTGCTTTCTCTCATGTCTTTGTAGTGTCAAGAACAGCCTTCACTGAAAAAGAGATAGGTGTCTTCCTCGCCCTCTCAACTCTGGCATTCTACTTTATCTATAGAACCACTTTTTGGGGAGAAATTAGCTCTAAGACTTGCTTCTTAAAGAACTGAACACTTTTAAGCATGAATGTTATGTTTAAAAACTTGTAAACATCAAAGTGCACAACGAAACATGATGAGACCTCCCAAGATCTTTAAAAGAGCAAAGAAATATTTCCAAACTTCAAAAACAAACTTTCCGCCAAACTTTCAAGAAAACAGAAATAGGTGAATGTAGCAAAATAACCACCAAAAACTCTCTGAGTATAATTTGTCAAAACTAATCATATATTCTAAAAGTAGACTCTGAGTAGCATGCTTTAGAAACAATAAACGCCAAAAAGGGTGGAGTATAGCTCCCAAACGAATAGCTTGAAGTCAAGATATGTGGAGGCTTGCAACAGCAAGGTATGACTAACTCTCCGAATTGAAAACTGATATACAAAAGCAAGAGAACTCAAAGATATATCGAAAATTTTGATATAGATAGAACATATGAGAGCTAAGGAAACTCCTCTAAGTGAAATCACTCAAAAAGACCTCATAACGACTGATATATGAAAGTTTGAAGAGAGGTCTATCTATGATGAGACATCGGATAGACACAAGAAAGAAGATCTACAAAAACACCTTCTTGCGCGAGTTTTCTCATTAAAAATTTCACAAAAACTGATCTACTTATATAGTACAAGTCGTAACCTTCACAACGCAACAAGAATCACTCAATTTGCCCACCTATACTAAGAGAACCACTCTTTTTATTGAGAGGTTGTCAACAGAAGCGCCTTCCTTATCTAAAAATAGACACCTCGCCTTTTCTTCTTACTTTTATCTACTTTTACTCCAAATTACGAGATGTGAGCACTTCCACATGTTACTTATCACAAATAATAAACTACATAAGCCTAAAAAACAATACTTTAGAGCTTGTTCTTATGTAACAATGAAGGGGGATCTTTTGAACCCCCTTCCTAAAATAAGTTCTTATCGTCATTTGTGATTTTGTCACTCTTGCTTCTAACATGTTTTTCCTTTATCTTCATCTTCATTATGAGCTCCCATGGTTTTTTTCACATATCCTAACCCATTGTTTGCCTAAGGAGAGTGTCCTGGCTTGCATTTGGTGCATGCTTCTTCTACTTTGGTGGATATTACTCATGATTCCTCTCCTCAACATATTCTCTTGGATTCATAGATTGTGTGAAGTGTTAGGTTGTCATCATTGTAGAATTCCCAATTTTGTATGTTTATCTTGATCTTGTAGATGCTCTACTTTGTAAATGTATGTTAAGAGTTCGTTAATGTTTGTGTTGATAAGTAATCTACAAATGCATGTGAGGTATTACTTAGTTAGTCCAGAGGAATTAAAGAGCCAGTTGTCAATTAACATTCTTTAAACAGGCCTAAGGAGCACTCTATGGTTATTTGCTAATTGCAAGGAGGCTATTTGCTCTAACAATTTCTAAAAATAATCTTCATTGTGTAGCCATTAAAGTTGAACAAGAGGTAGGTGTTTTCCTCATCGCCTTCATTGTAGTGTCCTACTTTATCTACAGAACATCTTTCTAAGGAGAAATTGGCTCCAAGACTTGCTTGTTAAAAAACGCATCACTTTTACGCATGGAAACGGCCATTTTTCTGATATAAAAGGTAATAGAACCCCTAAAGTACTAGTTTTTTAAAGTCATTTCAAATGAAATTTGTCACTCTTGCTTTTACTCTCTTTTTCCTTGATCTTCATCTTCATTATGAGCTCGGATGGTGATTTTGAGAAATCCTAACCCATTGTTTTTCTAAGAAGTGTGTCTTGGCATGCATTGGGTGCATGCTTCTTCTTTGATGCATATTTCTCATGGTTTCTCACCTCAACAAATTATTTTGGACTCATAGTTTGTGTCAAATGTTAGGTTGTCGTCGGTGTGGCCTCTAAATTCCAAGTTTATTTTACTTTTGTAAATCCCCTACTATGTAAATGTACAATTTGATTCTTGTGAAGATTGTGTGTTGAATTGAGATCTATGAATGCATGTGTAGTGGTATTATTTAGTTAGTTTAGAGGAACCCAAGAGCTAGTTGTTTGGAGATTCAAACTCAAAAGGTAGAACATGAGTTCCTAATGTTTAATGATGCAAAGCTAGGCGAAGCGTATGATGTGCGGTGATTAAAAGACTATCAAATGCATGTTAGGCTACAAACAAGGTGCATATACTCTTCATCCTTGTCCATATTGCACATGAGGTTATAAACTGACAAGGTCCATACTCTTTATCCTTGTTCCATGTTAGATAAATCTAATCATGACACATGGGATAAATCTTGGAGTCCCATTATTACATGTCCATTAGTTAATATTCACTTTTGCATGTTGCATGCCTTCGTGAGAATTTTTGATAGATTATTGAAGCTCCATATAGAATATGCATTGATAAATTGTACAAGCTATTAAAAATTGGAGAAGCTTCTCAATTCAATTGGTTGCCATAGTGGGAAGGTAACTCTAGTTGGCAAAAACCTTGGCGATTTCCAAGATAGTCTACAACAAGTATCTGTGATAAAGAAGAAGGCAATTAGCACTAAAAGTAATGGGTGTTGGGAGCTATCAAAACACTTATGCATGATCAAAATAGATAGCTCCAATGATAATCAACATCAATTGTTTCAAGTTACATTGATGGACTTGACAAAGTGTTTCATCTTATCTTGAAGAGAGATCAATACTAAACATTACATTGTAAGCTAACCATTTGTTCAGAAGAGTTTTTTATATGTATATATAAAGTTTTACCATATCTTATTTGCACATGGATCATTAGAGATTGGTAGAAATTTCATGCATCAAAATGGATCATTAGAGATTTGTGGTACACAAGTAATGGAGAAGTCGCACTATAGGGTAGAGGTATTTACTTGAAAAGCACGTTACCAAGCAGTGGTGCAATGCAATCGAATTGTGTAAAAGAGATGTTTAATTAGTTTTGCCATATTAAATCATCAAGAAAATATTCAATGGAACGAGCCAAGGAGTCAAATATAGCAAGAGTTGCAAAATTATTCAATGCAACATGGCTTAAAGATTATGAGAGGTTGCGACTTGGATGTGAAGTTGTTTAGTCCATGTATGGTATTTTTATGATAAGTCATAAAGTTCCGAGTACACTATCTTCTTTGTTGTTTGTTAATGAATTATTCTATTTATAAAGTACTTTTATCCATTCAAATGTGAAGAAAACCATTATAACTGAAACTTTATAACAAGAGGCTCATTCTCTGGTTTTCATATTCTAGCACTATAGAGGATGTCGTGAAAAAAAAAATTACTAAGAAGGATCATATTAAATTTCCTAGCTACATGCTAAGCACTCAATGAGCACCATGGATGCATCCCCACAAAGAACCACATAGTGGATCACAATCCACATCCCATCGTGATATAGGTGATGGAAATTATTTGCGAAGCGCACAATCGCGTGAACAAGAAGTGGCACATGGAAAAAGTTTCCAAAAGACTTCAAATCCATCATAATTTCCACCATCATATGATGGGCCTCCATCACTCAAGAATTCATTGCAAAAAAAGATGGGAGCATAATGAAATAAAGATAATTTGTTCAAATCATTCTTATGAGTCTTTAGGGGATGTTTTGCAATAATATAGATCTCCTTTACAATCTTGAAAAGCGTAAAGAAGTCTATGGACTCCATAATGGATTTTCATGGTACAACCAAGTGAATGTTTCCTCTAAAACAACACAAAATAATATCTGCTACAAAATGGACATTTATCCCTTTAGATTCATGCCCTTCAGTTTGAATAATGCTCTCACAAATTTCCAATGCTTAATGTGTCATGTATTCAAGGAATTCTTGAGAGAGAGCATAGAAGTATATTTGATGTATTGGAAATCCCAAAGTTACGAGCCTTACATGTCCCAAAGTTATGAAAAATGTTTGATGTGTTGGCAACTGCGTGTGCTTGAACATGGAAAAGTGCATGTTTATGGAGAGACAAGGAAATATCAAAGCCACGTTGTCTCGAAAATGAAATCTTGATCAATGAAGATAAATTAAATGTGATAATAGATATCCTCGAGCTAAAGAATGTGAAGCAAATGTGTATTATGGGCCATCTTGGATAGTACTAAAGGTTTATTGACACATACAATCATAACTAAAACTAATATACGTCTTATCAACTCACTTTGAGTGGACAAATTGCAACAAAACATTCAATAAAATGAAGTAATGATTGACCTCGACTCCAATACTTAAGGTGGCATATTGCAACGTTTACATATCCACATGGATGTTTCCAAGTTCACAATCGGATGCATACCTACACAATTGAATGACAAAGGGAAACTAGATAGAGTCCTCCTAAGATGTGTAGAGGACGATCAAAGGAAAATAGTAATGCAACAAGCTCATGAGACTACCAAAAGACACAAGGCCAAATTCAAGACATTGCAAAACATATATCAACTTGGAGTATACTTGCCAAATTCCACTATAGCACTTGAATGGAGTAATCCAATGGTAGTGTTTTTGAAACACAAACATCGTCCTTCAAGGGCAAGTGAGACAAACACCATTATTCGCAATTCTCTCTTTAAAATGGGATGAGACAAAACAAAAGGAGAAACAGCTGCTCAAGCTCACAACTTTCAACGCTTGAGGCGACCAGCCTTTGTGGAGTGAATGGCTTGGGGCAACCAACCTCCCATGGGATGAATGGCTTGGGGCAACCAACCTTTCATGAGATGAATGACTTGGGGCGACCACATGGTTTTAGCATATCCACAATGCTACAATGTAAACATCGTGAAAATCACTAAAAAGCACTCGTTAGTATACCTTTCATTTGTAAAGAGCAGAGGACAATTTGGCCTTCACATTATATACTCAGGACACCTGCCATTTCAAAATTTTCTTTCCATCTTGAATCAGTTAGAAGTTTTCCACACCTATGTATGTAAAACCTAGTATTATATCTTCTAATGCATTCAGCTAACTGTAGGCTTTATATGAATGCGTCAATCATTTCAACCTGTTGAATGTTTTTGAGCAAGTTCAACTTTTCCATTGTGTTCGATTGACTTCACATCAATTACCAGGCACACACCATCAGAGTATGATCACCCTATGAAAATTGACACTCACACTGTGCTTTCCCCTCTCTATAAACTTGGACAATCATAAATACAACTTGTTGACATGCGCAAACGATGAAGGAGAATTTGGATATGGACCAACACTAGAAGTTGACGGACGAAACATTAATAGCAATGCGCTCTTCAAAACATGTACAAGAATAACATAACAACGATGAGATGGTTGAGAGGAATATGCCCGTAATATGGTACACCTGTCAGTCATAAAGATGTAGGAAGCATACACTATAAAAAGGTTGATAGTAAACGCTCTTGATAGAGTAAAAGACGCATATTCAGAGAAACCTAAACAATTGTTTTGTACAAAGGTTGAAGAATGGCAATGCTGTTCTCATTACACTGCATCCTCAAACATAAAATTGAAAACAAGCAAAGATCATCAGATTCCTTGTACGGTTTCATTTTAGGACTTCACCAGTCAGTTTGCAAAGTCGATAACTAGTCTTTTCTATAAACTTGAGAAGAGTTTCATGAGAAAATGGAAAACGGACCCAGTGAACCCTAGGACACAATGGAAGTGCATATTGAAACCCATCCATATTCGGAACAAACACTCGTTCACACAACATTTTTCTTTTCAGTATGTCTCTTGGCTAACTGTTGCCTTTGATAATCTTATTCTCTGAACGGTAGCTTGTTGCATCTGAAGCTTATGCTTCAGAAAATAGCTGGTGTGTTGAGCTTCTGCCAGGAAATCCCTTTATTCTTTTCATGGACAAAAAAATGGTTGATATCCATACTTTTCAAAAAGACTGGATCCCCTCCTAACGTTAAATGGCAAGATCCACAAACTTTTGCTCAAGTTTTCATTAAACATGTGAAAATTCCCCACTAATTATCAAATAGCTACCTGCGTACTTGAGAGATTTTGCCTACAGTTTAGCTCTAGCCTGATTTATTTAAAATGAGCAACTGGACTCTCTCTTTCCGTGCTTCATAAGGGATGCTCATGTTTATAGTGCTCAAGTTCCAACATACATCAAGTCATCACTAATGACTTCCCATTAGAGTTTCAACTGAACAGTAAATGTATAAGAGTTATCCGATAATCACAAACATAAGAAATGACAATTCAGAGCCTGTTACTAAAATTTCTGTTTCTTTTATTTTTTGGGGTTCTTTTTTTGGTGTTCTGTTGGGGAGTGGGGGGGGTACTGCAACCTGTACAGGTCATGAACAGCAAAATCATTTGATTATTCCAGTAACCTAGACCATCACACAATTCAACTCAGCACTCTAGTTTTAGCCTTTCCATAAACATGAAAAAAATCATCATCCTGAATGGCTGGCATCTTTATCATGCCATACATTCATGACAATTCACAGCATAAAATGTTTTGAGATATTGTCAATTTGCTCTGGATACATGTATCTTCTAGCTTTAAACCCATATTCCTTCCTAAAATATGATTTGTCATGCACTAATCTTTTAAAACAAAACTTCCACAACAGTGCAAGCCTATGGATTTCATAAAACATTTTAGTGAAGAGATATATGCACTGCTGCATGAACTGTTATGTGAATTTGATAATATTCCTAGCATAAAACTGTTTCTATTGTTTGGAAAATGCTCTGTAATCATTCACCCTAATCCTTATTACTAACTATTGTAAAGTACTACCATTATACACACTACGCTGGAAAAGGGTAATTGTACACAGACAAAATCCAAGCTCCTATCTTTGTTTAAATGTCTTTATGAACTGTGCATTTACAAGTTTTTAGACACCTATTTGATAAGATCAAATGGTAAGTCTCTATGAAACACAAGGTATGACCTTATGGATTCAAACATGGACAAGTTGGACACTGCATAGTCTCATGATCTGACTATGACGTGCTCTCAATATAAATGCACGAAAAGTTGAAAACATACAGAAAATACAATTTATTAATCGTGAAATGGATGATAAAATAAGGTGGAATCTAGAAGCTTTTGAAAGCTGTTAATAGAACTCAATCAGCTTAATAAGCTGGATCCTGCTTAGTCTCATTAATCCGACTCTGATGTGCTCTCAATATAAATGCGCAAAAACATACAGAAAGTACAATTCATTCATCGTGAAATGGATGATAAAATAAGGTGGCATCTAGAAGCTTTTGAAAGCTGTTAATAGAACTGAGCTCTTATGAAGAGGCTTCTCATGCCTATTCTCAAATGACTACCAGCCATCCTTCTTTCAATAAAAAGGAACAGCCAGCAAAGGTCAAACAGCAAAAAAAAGGTGCATGAATTACATTTGCCAGTCCGAAAAGATACATACAGAGAGAGAGAGAGAGAGAGAGAGAGAGAGAGAGAGAGAGAGAAGTTTTTTTCTGGGGGGCTCAGGGGGCAGGGGTTTTTTTCCCCTTTTGGGTTGAAAAGGGAAAAGAAGGGAAGAGGAGGAGGAGGAGGGGGGGGGGGGGGGGGGGGGGGGGGGGGGCAATGGTCCAAAGCTGCTTTAACTAGATTCAGTGCAAATGTGAAATACATAGTGAGAGGACACTGCCAAGAGGAGCCTCTTCTCCTGTAAGTCACTTCTGAACACTTCCATTGTATTATTCAGATGTCTTGGCCTTTCAGCAGTAGAAGAATCACAAATTCAGAAACCAAACGTGTAAAGGGAACTGTAGTGTCTCTACCGAGAATAGATCAATGGTGGTCTGAATACCCAAATCTGCATACAACGAGACCATCAAGAGATTATGCAGCCCCTCAAAAAGCTCCTGAACTTTGTTTCAATCTTTTAAACCTAACTGGAAGAGTAGGTTGATGCCGAACTTCTCAAAAGAGAAAAGAAAACAAAAAAGAAAACTCCCTAATTTTGTCAAAAATCCCTTCATTAAGTCTTGTGTTCCATGCTATAAAAAATACCGACAACAATGATAGTATACATGTTCATGTTGCATATATCCTTTTTATAGGGGTGTCTGGTATCGAATGCTGTCGAATGAAAATTCATACACTGTACGCGTCACCTACCAAAAATCCGCCTCTGATCTCCTGCAAAACCTCAGCTCGAAGCTCCATTCTGTTAATGGATTTTTAAGCTTCACTGTTTCATCTACACTGAATAGCGTTTTCCTGCTTAAAGCAAACAAGCTTGCGTACCTTCCCTGTAGAGAGATAAAGAATGAAAAACTGTGGCCACAAAGAAAAAAAGGGAAGAGGGGAAAAAAGAAAGGGGGGGGGGGGGGGGGGGGGGGGGGGGGGAAGAAAGGGGAAGGAGAGAAGGAAAAGAAGGGGAAAAAGGGGAAAGGGGGGGGGGGGGGGGGGGGGCCACAGAGAGAGAGAGAGAGAGAGAGAGAGAGAGAGAGAATGCACAATTTAACCCTTGTAGTTAATAGTGCTCACCAAATTTGTCAAGAAAAAGGCATCCCTCTCCAGCTAGGCTTCTCCAAAGATTTTGACTCCCTAATATTTCATTACTCCCACTTGGTGTGTGCACCAACTGAATGCCTCTGCAACCCTAATGTCTGCCTACTTATAACTACATGGATGCAACAGGCCATCTGGATGGAGAAACTACAGGAAAAACAGAAAGGGGAAGAAGGGAACAGTAACAGAACAAACAGGGAAAAAGGAAAAGGGGGGAAAAAAGGGGAAGAGGGGGGGGGGGGGGGGGGGGGGGGGGGGGGGAAAGAGATTTTGACTCCCTAATATTTCGTTACTTCCACTTGGTGTGTGCACCTACTGGATGCCTCTGCAACCCTAATGTCTGTCTACTCATAACTACATGGATGCAACAGGCCATCTGGATGGAGTAACTAGAGGAAAAACAGAAAGGGGAAGAGGGGAACAGTAACAGAACGAAAAGGGCAAAAGGGTGGGGGGGTGTGCATTTGAGTGTGTGATGAGTGAGTGAGAGAGAGAGAGAGAGAGAGAGAGAGAGAGAGAGAGAGAGAGATTTTCAAACCATTGGCTCAACTAGAATACAAAACCAGTCCATAACCACCAGGCACTGGACCTATAAGTCTATAGCATTCTAAGAAGTTGAATTTGCTCTTGGTTGAATGCTAAAACTGTTCTTCAAGAATCGCGTGCACTTCTTGGTCGGTGATGCCGGCGCTTCATATCATTCCTTGAGCGCTTGTCTTCATCCCAATCATGATCATAAGGCCTGAAATAAAGTTAGGAAAGAAAAAAGAATGATGATCCAAGTACTGCCAATATCAACCAAAAATGTGATTTACTTCTTTCCAAGAGGAAAAACCCAACAAGAAACTCTACAAGAAAAGGGAAACATACTGGTCATGCTCTCTTCGACCAACTTTTCCGGCATCTTTGCCATGTACCCTGGCACTTACAGACTTGTCATAACCGGACTCATCAAACATGCTTGTTAAAGCCATGGAGCTTTTCCTGTCCCTATCGCGATCATATTGATCTGAAGACAGCACCGACAGTGATGGCATGGAAGGCGCAGATGAAGGTCCTGGTAAAATTTCAGAGGATAGATGATCTCTTTTCAACCGCCTTCTCTTTGAGTTTGCAACAGAAATATCGTCCTTCTCACGTTCTCTTTCCTTTTCAGCCTGAGGATTAACAATTGAGTTACAGAAGAACTAGAAGCACCCGAAGCAAAGTAAAATTTCAGCCTTTATCACCTTCATGGGGATAATGTCCCTGTCTTCTCGTTTTCGCTCCCAGACATCATCATC
>CM035424.1:169751449-169762639 GCA_020310875.1 Ceratopteris richardii | reverse complement strand
CCCTCTCTCCCTTCTCCTCCCTCGCGCCCCCCCTTTTTTTTAACTGTATAACATTTCTCTAGACTAATTTGAATGACTGAATATACGCAACGCCTACGATTCATAATTTTTCTATCATAAACCCTCTAAATTTTGACACGCACGCACACACACATCATTAAATTTTTACACACATACAACACAGTGACACACATGTCACAACCACAGACACACACATGTCAACAGAGACACACAAACACACACACACACACACACACACACACACACATACACAATTAAACACATGCCAGCCAGCAGCCAGCTGCGAAAACACATATAGAGCACATTGCACATACACACATATAACATAATAAATATTAAATATCTATTATTATATAATAAATGATATGCAGCATGAAGGTCTGACAGCCCAGTGGTTGGCCAAAGTGGCACAGATGCAAGGATGGTCGCCCCTCTATCAGATTAAGGTTGAAGGTTGGCAGCCTTGGGCATCCTGGTTTGTTGCTGCAGAGCAAAGAATGCTCGCCCACTTTGAAGTTAGACTTATGTGCATACAAGGAAAAAGGCAAAGGTACAGAAACAGTTACAACTCAAAGGTGCTGCCCAGGTGGCCCCACATGGGCAACCATCTGGCAGTGGGTAGGATGTCGGAAGGTAATTGCCACTGTTGGTCAGCCCCCTAGGGGACAGGACTCCCTGGTTAGCTGGTCAAGTGCCGTTGGCTGGCCATTCTCTGCCATGCAGTCCTCCGGCTCCTGTACAAGCAACCCATTACCTGTATAAGGGGTCAAGCCCCATTTTCACAATCAGGTCAATTTGTGCGTCCTTATCTTCTCGGCCATTTTTGTGAGCTGAATTGTTGTATTCTACATGTCTGTCCACCAATTGCCTCTATAACAGTAGCGGCACTGTAGTCATAGCATCCAGCAGGTTGGGAGTGTTTCTACTTGCGCTGCCTTGTGAAAAAGGGGCTTTGGAGTTGTAACATTGGTGTCCCTTGGTCTAATGTCATGTGTCGATCACTTGAGTATGTTCCAATCAGTGTAATCATCTAGTATATGTCCTGAATATATTTGGACAAGTTTGGCTAAGCATTGAATCTAGCTGAATGTCATCCAGGACATATTGTTGTCTTCTGTAGCTGTATTACAGTTAGATTTTTGAGTCTGTGTGTAGTTGTCCCAAGGCTGGCTTACTGACTCTGACACTGTGTATAGAGGTATGCTCATGTAATTAACTAGCTGCTCTTTCTTGGCCATTAACTGTGTACTGTTGAAAGGTCCTATTTTGCTTCTCTTTTTAGCATGTTTACATTCCAGCACTTCCTTTTTGTTTGTTGTTGCCTGTCCCTGAAGCAGCCATCCGGCAGGTGCAGCCAAAGTTGGATAGCTAGAAAACTTGTTTTAGTCACCGAAAATGATTTTCTGAGGGCACATCTTATAAGCATTCAATCAGTTCATTGAGTTTGAAGCACACGAGTGTAATTCCAGCTCGGTTCACACCAAGTGGCCTAACAACTTGATCCTTTTTGTGATCCAATGAATGACATCCACTTGACTTACAGTGTTCACAGTGAACGGTAAAACATGCTTTCCAAGAATGCCAATTGTCAATCAAAATTTGAGTTTTGCTCGTTGAACCCAAAAATCCCCCCCAAACCCAACAACTTGATCTTTTTGTGATCCAATGAATGACATCCACTTGACTTAGTGTTCACTGTGAACTGTAAAACATGCTTTCCAAGGATGCCAATTGTAAATCAAAATTTGAGTTTTTGCTTGTGCAACCCAAAACAACCACCCCTCCCCCTCCCCCCCAACAAAAATAATAATAATAATAAATCCCCTTTTCCAACACCATCGTAGCTCAAGTATTCAACCCTCCAAGTTGTAAAGTGAAGCCCTCATGTTATACACTTTTGAAATTAGAAATACTATATCTTATTTCTTAACCCTTTTTAAACTCTCAATTTTATTCTTGTTCCACCTCAACTTCTTGTTCACATTGGGCAGCAGAACTTCATCTATGAAAAGAAATTCAAGCCTCGCGTGAACAGAACGGTGATGGAACTACCATGACTGCCACCCTACCGTCTTTCAGATAACTTCATCCATGACCAACCTACACAAACCAATAAAGAATTAGAAAACAAAAGACTGAATCAGAGATGGCATCATTCAGAAGCCCATTGCCCATCAGTCCGCAACTTCGCCACCACAACATTGCAACCTTTGCAATGTCTTGCTTTGCATTCTTTTTTTTTTTTTTAATGCAAAAAACACCAAAAGATACATTTTCCTTACGTCGGAGAAGAAACTATCTAGAATCTAGTCCAAAATCTCCAGTGCATACAATACAAAAATCTGGAATATGAGAAGGACACACAAAGCTATAAAAGGGAAGAGATTCACTTATGTATGTTTCTTTTTGAGACTTATCATCTTCGAGATAGATTGATATTTTGCATTTCTTATGTTCTCCTTGTAATGCACTCTCAAAGCTTGGACAGAAATTTCATCCTTGGCCTTCAAAATCAAGGGTACTCTTCTATGATTATTGATCTAAGTATTCACATCACTAGGAATGGTGAATCACGTAGTGGCAAGTCTAGACTCAATAATCTATGCTATATACGTTTTATACTAGAAAATTAACCACTTTATCGCAACCCCTTGCTTCAAATGTTGCTTTGTCCCTAAGCTGTTGCCACTGCCGTCGGCATTACAAAAACCTTGCTTTCAACTATGCCCATTTAGAAATAATATTAAAAATGCTGCATGGTCAAACTAAGCAGGCATGCAAAACCAACCAAAAAAGCAAGGATACTCAATACTCTTTCCCAAAATACATCAATTCTATCAACATATTCCTTCCAAGCAGACATATTTTGAAATACTAACAACTCTCATGATTTCCTCCTTACCATGTTTCTTCAAAAACCATGGTGTATTATGTAAAACATGAAAAGCATCATGATTACTTCTCGCAAACATAAAAAAAAAAAATGGTGGTGGAGGTATCTAATAATACAACACCTTACGTGCTGCCAATGCAGCAGCAACACCAGTTGCCAGAACCTTCAGGTCTTCCCTGTCATCTCCCTTTATTTTGATGACCTGTTAAAACATGCTTAATCTTCATTCACTAATGCAAAAGCCGTTTGAAAATTGATCTCACAATAAATTTGAACTTACTCGCTTTTCTAGGTTGAGCCCTGTCTTTCGTGTTACTGGAAAGACAGATGAAATCTTTGTCAGAACTGTGAGAGCATTGCGGATTTCAATGTAATCAGTAGATTCAAGACACAGAATCAATGACTTTGTAATCCAGTTCCCCCACTTTAAGTGCACCTGTGATAAAGAATTTCTTTTTAAAGGGAGGCAACATCTCTCTCTCTCTCTCTCTCTCTCTCTCTCTCTCTCTCTCTCTCTCTCTCTCTCTCTCTCTCTCTCTCTCTCTCTCTCTCTCTCTCTCTCTCTCTCTCTCTCTCTCTCTCTCTCTCTCTCTCTCTCTCTCTCTCTCTCTCTCTCTCTCTCTCTCTCTCTATCTATCTATCTACACCAGACACTGGGCAGCTAGAGGAGCAGTCAGTATAGCATCTAGTACAGAGCTCTGTCCACACTCATACAGCCACTACCGGCACTCTCATAGACTAAGCAGTGGAGCTAGGGAGATCTAGACGACCGAGAGTGAGAGGTGCTACACAGTATCGACGGAGACTACAGCGGAGGATTCCAGCTGTACTCTTCAGACGCCCACAATGCAGACGAGGATAGATCTCCAGCCTTGTATATCAGCACATCCCTCCTATGCATCAGCCCTTTGTTGTATTAGTCTTGGTGTTAGCCTTTTCCCAGCTATTTTACATCTTTCATTTTCAATACCACTTTCTTTGGTACTCAGATTTTGTATCAGATTCACCAGTTTTGTAACTTTTGGTCTCATAGGTCATTTTGGCCTTCTGAAGACGTAAATATATCATTTCATCTCTCTCTCTCTCTCTCTCTCTCTCTCTCTCTCTCTCTCTCTCTCTCTCTCTCTCTCTCTCTCTCTCTCTCTCTCTCTCTCTCTCTCTCTCTCTCTCTCTCTCTCTCTCTCTCTCTCTCTCTCTCTCTCTCTCTCTCTCTCTCTCTCTCTCTCTCTCTCTCTCTCTCTCTCTCTCTCTCTCTCTCTATCTATCTATCTATCTATCTATCTATCTATCTATATATATATATATATATATATATAGACAAAGCAGGGGATCCTATAGAGCCAGAAAACTACCGCACTATTATGGTTGGACACACATTGGAACGGTTGTATGCATCCATTCTTGAGAAGCACTTGAGTGATTGGGCAGAGGGTGAGGGTATGCGGGCAAAGGGTCAGGCAGGTTTCAGGAGGGGTCTCTCCACTCTTGATCATATTCTGACACTTAGAGCCATCATTGAAGAGGGAAGGTCACACGGGAAACGGATTTATTGTAGCTTTGTGGACTTCCGCAAAGTATTTGACATGGTGCCAAGAGCTCGATTGATGCGCAGAGTACAGGAGATGGGGGTACCTATAGAGCTGATGTGGGGGATTATGGATTTGTACAGATCAGTGGTGGGACGAGTTTGCACCCCAAAAGGGGTATCTGATTTAGTTCACTCTACTATTGGAGTGAAACAGGGCTGCCCACTGTCTCCGACTCTATTTGGTATGTATGTTGATGAGGTGTCTGATTACATTGACAAAGAGGGTGATAGAGGGGTCGAGTTGGAAGGGACGTGGATCCCATTTTTGTTATATGCTGATGAGAAAAAAAAAAACGTACGATTTTAAAAAAAAAAAATCGTAAAAATCGTCCCAGCGATTTAAATCGCTGGGGACGATTTTTATTCAAATAATCGTTCCGATATTTTTTTTGGCTTCTCAATTAGGTCGACGTCGTCTTATTCTCATTCGATCGATATCCAGCCTGCAGCTCGCGACTTGCGCTCCCATTTGTGTGTGTGTGAGAGAGAGAGAGAGAGAGAGAGAGAGAGAGAGAGAGAGAGACCCACCCTTCAACCTTGAAAGTTGAGAGAGCCTAGAGGGAGAGTTTCAAACTTGAAACTTCATTTTCAGCTTGTGGCCTGCTTCCTACCCTTTTCTATCCTTAAAAGTTCACTCTTGAGTCTTGACTCTTGAGCTTTAGACTTTATCATCGTGGGAAGGACTCCTAATGTTATTCGAAGCCATGTGAAAGAGCTTGGCAAGAATACATGGCAATGCAAATATTGCATGGGAGTTTACACAGGCACCGCATCTCGCATCAAAGCTCATCTCCTTGGCTTAAAAGGTGGAGGCATTGGAAAATGCACTTCTATTCTTCCAAGGATTGTTGAGGAGCTAACAACTCAGCTTCAATTGAGCGAAGGGGTAGGTAAGATGCCAATTGGTTCATCTTCATTGTCACATAGCAATGAAGAGCAAACCACAACCAATCCCATTGATGCCAATGATAACGATTATATCCTTAGTTCATCGAAAAGGCCCCGCACTGAAAGCATTAGCTCAGTGAGCATGTCTGAGGATCCTAGACCAAAGACTCCAGAGAGTAATATATTTGCGAAAGGCAGTGTGAGGGCTGGGCTGGACTACAGAAACAATCAATGAATGAAGCCACCCGAGAAATAACCAAGCTCTTCATTCAATGTGGTATCCCATTCAATGTGGCAAATACACATGCATGGAAGAGGGCCATGAAAGCTTGAGGACAAGTCTTACGTACTTCTGAGCTCTCCAAACAAAAAACATTAGTTGAGACAGAGATGTTGACATTATCGGGCTCATGGGAAAAGTATGGCTGCTCTATTCTATGTGTTGGCTGGTCAGACATGAGGAAGAGAAATGTTTACAACATTCTTGTTTCTTCATGCAAGGGCACAATGTTCTTACGTGCCATACCTGCACATGCACCTGGCACAATGATTACTAGCCAATTCATATTTTCTCATGTGCAAAAAGCCATTGAGGATGTGGGGAGTGAAAATGTGGTGCAAGTTGTGATTGATAATGGGTCTAACTATGTGTCCATGGGGCGTATGATTGAGGATATGTATCCCGAAATCAAATGGACACCTTGTGCATCACATAGCTTAGATCTACTCATGGAAGACATAGGGGGCATTCCATGGGTAAGATCCATCCTAGATAAAGCCAAATTCATAGTGAAGTTTGTCACTTCCTCCCAAAACTCTTAAATATGTTTCGCGCTCACTCCTCCTTAGATTTCCAAAAACACACTCTCACCCGTTTTTGTTACATGTACATAGTTGTTGATAGAGTCTTGAGAGTGAGGAAGGGTCTTTTACGCACATGTGTTGCGTAAGAATGGTATCAATTACCGGAAGTTAGAGCAGGGAATCCTCTCTTCACAAAGTTTTCATCACTCGTCATGGGAGAGGATGATCTTTGGGTGAAGGGAGAGATATTGGTAGCTGCTATCCAGTCTGTATACATTGTGCTCCGCATTACAGATATGGAGGGTAGCACTCTTGGCCTTGTATACGAGTACATCAACCGTATACAAGATTGCATCCAGCGAGTCGATGGACTATCAGAGACAGAGTAAGTTTAATAACTTTATTGCAATTTGCTTATAATTTATTTAATTTCTTATGTTATATATATCATTATTCATTGAATCATACATGATACATGATACATTATTCATTGAATCATATATATATATATACATATATATATATATATATATATATACATATATATATATATATGTATATACATATATATATATATATATGTATATACATATATATATATATATATGTATATATATATATATGTATATATATGTATATATATATATATATATATATGTATATATATATATATATATATATGTATATATATATATATATATATATATATATATGTATATATATGTATATATATATATATATATATATATATATATATATATATATATATATATATATATATATATGATGTATCGTGTATGATGTATCATGATTCATGTGTGATTGTTGATAATTGCTCAATACTTATATATGTTTTGTTTTTAATAGAAAGAACGAGTTATGTGACGCTGTCCAGAGACGATGGGATTGGTTTCATAAACCAATCCATGCAGCTGCTCACATTCTTCATCCACTATGGAGAAATGAGGAGCAATGCACAAACGAGATTCTTGAGGATAGCTGGATTGAGTACATCTCGGGATGGACAGGGGGTGATGTAGGCCTCTTGTCTCAGTTGGAGGATGAGAGAGTGCGATTCCGTAGCATGGAGAAGTATTTTGGACAGCCTACAGCACGACTACGAGAGAATCAGCTTTCTCTTGACACATGGTGGGAAAAATATGGAGTTAGTACTCCTTTATTGGTAAGTGATTTTTTAATAAATATTTCATTTCATTATCAAATAATCAAATATAAATTCTAATTAATTTGACTATGTGCAAATCACAGAGAAAACTTGCCTTGCGAATACTTTCGCAAGATTATAGTACCGGACCTGCAGAGAGAAATTGGAGCACATGGGCTTTATTCCATACAAAAAAGAGGGATAGATTGAGTCCAACACAACTTGAGAAGTTAGTGTATTGCCACTGCAATCTCATGTTGCTAGAGACTAAAGGGCATAACATTGCTCCTTTACAGGTAAATAAATTCTCTGACATTTATGATTTAATTATGCATTTAAAATTTATATTTTTATTTGGTAAACTCTAATCTATAATTTTGAAAATTTTGAATTACAGGTTAACGTAGATTCTATTGATATTGGCCTGGTCAAGATATCCCTCAAATGCCTCAGGAGGAGAGAGAGATCTTTGCCATGCTTGCCATGGAGTCTCAGAGACATGTACGTCAGACCCATAGCCGCACTCGAAGGGATAGACCTCACACAGGTACAAAGCTTAGATTATAATGTATAGACTATAGTCTATACTCTATAGATAAGAATAATTTTCATTCTTCATTTTAGTTTCTTAATTCTAATATTTTGTTTTATGAAAATATTTTGCGACATGTAGATGATCCATCATTGCCATCTACTAGTTGGCCACGAAAGTATTATTCGAGACGAGGTGGACGAGGTCGTAGACAGCATGGTGGGACATCTAGTGTTCGTGATATTGGTGCCCCTGGGACTTCTACAGAGCATGCACATGATTGGGAGGAGTTATCAGCGTCGTCTTCTAGCGAAGATGATCTTGGGCCTGATGCTACAGCACTAGCAGCTCAGTTTGGACACTCAGAGTCGGATAGTACATCCTCATGGGCTCGTACATTTGATGAGGATCCCATAGATGATGACTCCATGGATGACATTGAGGAGTCATGAGTCATGACTCATGATTCATCTTAGATTATAGTCTTGACTCTCGACTCTGTGATAGTGATCACATCATCACTCTATGCTTTTTCTATGACATTTCCACTTGCTCTATGGTTTTTGTGCCATTGGCTATTGACACTCATGTTGATGTACATCTTTTACTTTTCATCATTCATGTAATGAAATGTCATTGATCACTATCTCATTTATGATGTAATTTGCAATGTGGATATGATGTTCATGATTTATCATTCATTTAAGTCCTATGATGTATCATGTATGGTAGCTCATCGATGTAAATTGTAATGATGTAATGGGGACTTGGGAGGGGTTCTAACTTCTACAGTAGGTATTTTGTGTGTTTTTGACACTAAAATGTATACATGAGTCAATAGGGATTGTGCATACCTCAAATATAAGAAAAATAAAAATAAAAATCTCTCTTGATGAATAAAAACCACGATTTTTATTTTTATTTTTTAAAACCTCTACGATTTAAACGATTTAAATCCCGATTTAAATCTACGATTTAAATCTCTACATTGTACTATGCCTGATGTACCTGACACGGGTGGAGATTACTAGACTCATTCGTCAGGATCTGATCAGCTGGACACCAGGAGGACATGGATTGAGCCTACACAGGAGTTGGGTACGAAGATGGCTTTCTATAGAGAGCATCTTCTACACCTCACAACGGATGGGTTTGTGACTCGTCCTAGCTATATGGATACACACCTTTCCCATGCCTTCGGTTGTGCCATTCGCCAGTTGCGCACATCCTCACATCAGCTTGAGTGAGACTGACAGATTCAGAGGGGTACCAACAGATAGCAAGATATGCCGTGTATGTCACCAAGAGCCAGAGACAGAGCTACATTACATATGTCATTGCACGGTATACTATGAGATACAGGGCCGTTTTCATTGTCTATTGAGAGAGGGTTTTGGGCCTCTATCTAGAGTCATGAGTTTTGAGGATCAGAGATGTCTTGGACTATATCTACTAGAGGTACACAGACATAGAGACACTCTACTGAGGAGAGTTGGAGGGAGACAGCCCCCGAGACAGATTACAGATTTCTTTACACCAGACAGTGGGCAGCTAGAGGAGAAGTCAGTAGAGAATCTAGTACAGAGCTCTGTCCACACTCATACAGCCACTACTGGCACTCTCATAGACCGAACAGTGGAGCTAGGGAGATCTAGATGACCGAGAGTGAGAGGTGCTACACAGTATCGACGGAGACTACAACGGAGGATTCGAGCTCTACTTTTCAGAGGCCATAGTGCAGATGAGGATAGATCTCCAGCCTTGTATATCAGCACATCCCTCCTATGTATCAGCCCTTTGTTGTATTAGTCTTGGTGTTAGCCTTTTCCCAGCTATTTTACATCGTTCATTTTCAATACCACTTCCATTGGTACTCAGATTTTGTATCAGATTCACCAGTTTTGTAACTTCTGGTCTCATAGGTCATTTTGGCCTTCTGAAGACGTAAATATTTCATTTCATTTCATTTCATTTCTCTCTCTCTCTCTCTCTCTCTCTCTCTCTCTCTCTCTCTCTCTCTCTCTCTCTCTCTCTCTCTCTCTCTCTCTCTCTCTCTCTCTCTCTCTCTCTCTCTCTCTCTCTCTCTCTCTCTCTCTCTCTCTCTCTCTCTCTCTCTCTCTCTCTCTCTCTCTCTCTCTCTCTCTCTCTCTCTCTCTCTCTCTCTCTCTGTTTTAGGGCTTTGCAACCTGTTTTTCTCTGTTTTAGGGTTTCGCAGCCTGTTTTTCTCTGTTTTTAGGGTTTCGCCGCCTGTTTTTCTCTGTTTTCAGGGTTTCGCCAGCCTCTTTCCATCTGATTTTAGGGTTGCGCTCTGTTTTTTAGGGTTTCACAGCCTCTATCTCTCTGATTTTAGGGATTCGTAGCCTCTTTTCTCTGATTTTAGGGTTTCGCAGCCTCTCTCTCTCTGATTTTAGGGTTTCGCCTGCCTCTTTCAATCTGATTTTAAGGGTTTTGCAAATGCGCTGCCCTGATCTTAGGGTTTCGAAGGTAGCACAGCTGTGACTTTTAAGGATTGGAAGGAAGCAGCTGTCCTTTTTAGGTTCTGAAGAGGGGCAGCTCTGAATATTAGGGTTCTGAATATGCAGAGCTCTGATTTTAGTGTTTTGAAGGAGGCACACCTTGGATTTTAGGGTTTCAAAACTCTGTTTTTAGGGTTATGCATCCTTCCTCTCTCAGAAATGAGTTCGTTTCTCTCTCTGTTTTTAGGTGCAGGACTGATTTTAGGTAAAGCCTCTGATTTTAGGTAAAGCCTCTGATTTTAGTGTTTCAAACCCCTGATTTAGGATTTGGCACTTGTATTCCAAAGCTGATTTTCAGGTTTCCTGCCTGCTGTGCAAACATCCACAACCACCTCTCTCTCTCTCTCTCTCTCTCTCTCTCTCTCTCTCTCTCTCTCTCTCTCTCTCTCTCTCTCTCTCTCTCTCTCTCTCTCTCTCTCTCTCTCTCTCTCTCTCTCTCTCTCTCTCTCTCTCTCTCTCTCTCTCTCTCTCTCTCTCTCTCTCTCTCTCTCTCTCTCTCTCTCTCTCTCTCTCTCTCTCTCTCTCTCTCTCTCTCTCTCTCTCTCTCTCTCTCTCTCTCTCTCTCTCTCTCTCTCTCTCTCTCTCTCTCTCTCCCCCCTGTCTACGGCAACAACATGGAAGGCAAGAAAAGCTTTGCCTCTGCCCTCTTGCACCAGCCGCTTTCTATACCAGCCCCAGTCAACAAACCAACAGCATGGGAGTCTTACTTACTCCAATAAGTGAAGAAACTCCAAGGAGAAATGGAAGCAATGAAGCAGGAAATTAGTAAGAAAGATGAACAAA